>JAEIIU010048555.1:23951-47551 GCA_018874675.1 Drosophila baimaii | reverse complement strand
AATTCACCAAATTACAGTCTTAAATAAAGTTATCATGTCTTTTAAGTAAGGCTTAAAGGCATAAGTTTTGCATATATTTTGCATTTATAATTTACAGCATTTTAGCATCAAGCTAGTTTGAGCTTTAGCTATATATATTTTATGTCTGTGATATTTTTATTAACTCAATTTCAAGCTTTAAAATTAAAGACTGTATTTTATTCCAAAACGCATAAGACTATTTGTTATATGACTTAATTATCTAAAGAGCTCTAGCTTCAACCATACCTTATATGATCTCGTAAATTTTTTCTCGCCAAAAATCCCCCTTACTAAAACCCCCCAAAAGCAACATTGTCAGCCTTAATTTACAAGCCCCAAAATGCCAAAAATCTCTCTCTCTTTGTAACCCCTTTTTAGCCCTTATAAACAAACCCCTTAAGGACCGGAAACAGTTCTGGTAGGCTCTGAGCCCCAAAAAGAAGGAAGAAAAGCGAGAAATAAACGTCAAATCGAATCAAATGATTTTATGATGTAATTTGAGCTAATATTTACGATATAAGAGCAGCTAAAACAGCAGCAAAATGCCAAATAAATGTTATTGTTATATTGTCGCTTGGGTGGTGAGAGACAAAACAAACATAGAAGAGCCAGAGTCAGAGCCCCCTCCCTAAAACCCACATTTATGATGCTGGAAAAAGAGGCAGAGGAAAACCACACACACTCTGCCAAAAGCAGTGCAAAAAAAAAAGGAAAAAATAAAAGCAGCTAAGAAAAATCCCAAATATTTTGCCAAAGACTTTAAGTGAGGAATGAGGAGCATCACAACTTGAAGCAAAGAGGGTGTTAAAAAGTCAAGTGTTGTGGTTTTCGAGTCCAAATCTCTGGGGTGTCATAGATGAAATTGCTCTTTCCGCTCGCTTTCGTGGATTTCCCCTCCAGAGCCGGGAAAACTTTCGCTTCAAGCTTTAATCTTCAACCACAAAAACGTTTAAGTTCGAGCAAAGCTAACTTATGGAAGTCAGGTAATAAATGTCTCCCAATAGATTTTCCCGGGTTTCCAAAGAGACAAACCAAAAAGGAAGATGTCACAGGGGGTGGGCCCTGCTGCTCAGCACTTTCAACACTCTCAGTGACAAATTAACGCTCGGCGGGGATGTTGAACCAAAAAAAGAACACACCACCACTTTTGTAGGTAAACGACCACTGACCGTAACTAACCAACTGTATCTGTAACAACTCTAAGCACAAACTGTCCTTGTCCTTGGCCACTGATTTTTCCCCGGGGGCCGGACCACATAATTGGCCAGCAATCAACAGCTGTTCTAATAGGGAAAACGACTAGACCTCAACCTGATATAATTTATGGCCCAAATGATCTTTACTCATGCTCTATTTCTGTTGTGTTTGATATTAGAGAAGCAGCGCATTTGCCACAGTGGATTTTTCACTGTTTAAACACTTTTCCTTTGTCGGCGGCATTCAATGTTTGTATATTATTTGTACATAAAAGAGTACCATCCAATGGGGGGGCCATTGGAGTCGACAGTAGGATTGCTGGTATTTAGCCAGGAATTATTAAGTGCACTGAAAGATCTTAGGGGTAGGGATGTAAATAAATCGAGAGGAAAATGTACATATAATAAAAATAACGCTCTCAAAACCTTAACGATAATATCGTAGTGTTTAATATATCGACGTTTTAATTATCGAAAACTATCGGGTTAGTCAATCAAAAATCGATATATCGATAATATTGAACAAATATATAAAATGTATATGCCTCTTTTTAGAAATATCTTTAAAACTACATTTTGTTTTAGTTCCTCATGCTTTTTTCCCAACATTGAAAGTTTAAACTAAGCGTAGGCTTTTTTACTGCACATTTCGACTTATCAAAATATCGATTTATCGCGATTTATATATCGAAATTCGCGTCGAACATCAATACATCGATATTTTCTGTCATAGTTCAGTTTACATCCATTTGTTGGCTGTAAATCATAAAAAATAAGAAAAAATTATAGATAGTTGATAAAAGGTTTTAAATATTCCAAAATTACAATTTAATAGGTAACTTAAGGATTACCATTAATTAATATCAGCAGCTTATTTCGCACAGTGCCTCCTTCTTCAGCAGGCATCAATAGAGGGAACCCGCAGAAACCAATCAGACCATAAACCCAGCTAGACAACGCACTCGACGAGTGAAGAACAACCATTAAAGCTTATCTGGACAAATGCTGAACGATTTTCCAGTTTTGTAACTCCATCGATATTGATACAGACCTCAACTGGGATTAGGAGAGAGCGTATGAACGTTCCTCCACCTAAGTTCGACTGTATATATATATTCTCGCTTTAGAACTTTGCCGACGGCCCTAAGCCAACTAACTAATCTATCATTACGCGTGCAGGGAGGGCAAGAGTGATGATATTCGACGGCAAACAAATGCCAGTCCCTAGCCTTACCAGCTCAAAATCAAACTTTCAATTAGCCAGAGGCACCTCCATACACACACGTGGATATGGGAATATATGTTTGTACATACATACATATATCGGGAGAGCGAAGAACCCCGCGTTCGATATAAATTATGGAGCGTTCACTCTCATGACGCGAGACAACTGTTGGGGCCCCAGTGACAAAGTCATAAAAAAATGTCACACCTTGACGCACAATTTTTTTATTTAATTGCTAATAAAATGCGCTATATATTTGTATGGCTAAAGCCCCGGCCTATTATATATATATTAATGTATGAATCTCTCCGGATATATATCAGACAGATTTTCGAGCACAATTATTTGCCCAAGTGACTGTGGATTTTTGTATTCAGAAATCCCCTTTTGTTTTTTTCGCCATTCATTCACAATCTTATCTGTAAGGCGAAAGTGTGTGGGTAGAATCTTAGAATCTAGGATCTTAGGGGTTCAGACAATGGAGCATTAGCATTAGCTCAAGTTGATCCACATTCATGGCGTTTGTTGTGTTATGTGTCTTGGCCGGTTTATTGGGGGACCCAATAAAACACTCAGTGCGACTGGGATAGTGACTTTATAGTTGTGCACATAATACGTGTACGATTTATTAGATTATGGCCGTGAAGGTCAGTGGTGCCAGGCAACCCGTGAACCATTCTCCATCCCAATAACAAGGGGAGCTGAGAGCGTGAGCGTGCGCTCCAGTTTGTCTCTAATTCCGCACGGATTTTCTCTTGTTTGTGCTTCGCTTTAGGTGTGAGAAATGGGAACCTCCAAGTGGTAACCAGATAAAGCCTTTGGCGCTGTGTTTTTTTTCGTCTTAGCTATAGATAACCCAAATGTGATACAGCAGCCTCTTGGAGGCTGTGCTGCGTGGTTGTGGTTCTTAGATTCACAAATGGTCAAAATGAGGTCGAGTTGTAGGAGGAATTGTGAGCTAGAATGATGGGTTTGGTGGGGAAACTATATGGGTTTGATTTATGGTTTTTGTAATAGAGGATTTTTAAACATTTTTATGGAATTTATACATAAGAATATTTGTTGTTTTCTTATTGAATTTGTTTAAATATTTTTCATAAAGCAAAAACTCCTCTTAACGAGGTGAGATAATAGTGACGATGGCACCTTAAATATTAAATATATCTGAGATGATATTTTGTGATAAATGAACCAAAATTTTAACGTTGCAAATGTAAGCGATAACTCGAGATTTTTTTGTTTAAATAAATTAAAAATAAGTTAACTAGCTTGTATTTTTGCACTCTGGTAAAAGTCTTTACACTTGCACAACCATTTCTTCTAAATCAACAAATTTTTTTAGGAGTCCAAGTAAAGGCTACTTGTAAATAAATTTAATATTAAAATATATAAATAAATATCTGAAAAGCTTTTCTAGAATTTCCTAGGGGAGATAGTGTATAATCCAAACTAAAAACTCAATTTAAACTTTAAAAACGACAATATTTTTTACAACTAAATACCATTTTCAATGTTAACAATTAAAAATAACTATTTTTCTCACCCATGCTCAAAAAGTTTTTAAACTATAAAAAGGAGAGAGTTTGTCAACTAAAATAGCTAATTCATTCAGTAAAATTCCTATCCTCTTATCAACCGTTAAAATCTCTTCTTAAGCTATTTTACGTAACTATCTAACACCTACGAGAATAGTTCGTATCCATCTTACTCATAGCTTGCCTCACATTGCGAAATCATTCGAAAATATGTTTTATTTTCTACAATTTACTTGGTAAATCCTCAAAAGCTGATAATATTGTTGTTTTAATTTTTTCTTTATTTGTGCACTTCCTCAAATCCGTCAAGTCTGTCTAAACACAAGTTATTTTTTGTACTCTGTGTTGGATTGTACTGGCCCCAAGCCCACTTTATCAGTAGATTGGGGGCCCAAGAACACGCGCAAGAAGATTTTCCCCCGACAAAAAAAAATGGCAAGGCAAGACTGAAAATTGTAGATTTATTAAGTGAAGCAAAAAAAAAAAAACAAAAAAACTGAAGAAATAAAACTAGATTATGAGTGTGTGTACTTAACAGGGTTTTAACATTATTCTTCTCTGCTGAGTTATTCCTTATACGATTGCCACATTAGACTAAGCAAAGAGCGACAGCAATAAATTCACGTCTAAACAAAGTGTAAAGAACAAATACGAAGAGTGAGAGAGATAAGCGAGCGCAGAAGCAACGGTTTAATGGAGGTTTTTGCTTTCGGTTTTTGGGAGCAGAGGTATTTTTTTTTTTGGGAATTTTGAATGTGTTCTGTCTGACCGAAAGTGTCAGATAAGTTAAACTTTTTAAAGAAATTTATACAAAATTAAAGGAAGACATATTTTGATTTAATACCCTAAAATAAATGATTAGGTATGTTTTGTTATATAACAAATTAAAAATGTACCTCTAGTAGCCATAGAAAAAAGATTTATTATTGTTAAGTAAGCTTACTATAAGGTAATATGGTATTAAAAGATTATAAAAAGCCATATATCATTTATCCATATTAGTTGCAGGGCATCTTAAGGTCTTTAACACCTAGTCTTTGCACTTTATTTCTTACTTCTCCCCTTCGCTCTCCTCTTCGTCTATATCTTTGCTGGTTGCTGGTGAACTTTATCATCTGTGAAAATATTTGTTTGTTTGCCTATTTGCTCGATTTTAATTGTGAGAACACTACGCGTACGAGGGGCTGTACATAAAAAAAAAAATTAGAGCAAAATCCCCAACCCGAAATGCTGTTTGCTCACAAATATCTCTTCAGTTGGTGGTGCGGGTGTGGGTGTGTTTATCACGTAAGCAGACTGTGCCACGATCCCGTGGCCTTTTTCATGCCTTTGCTGCTGCAGCTCATCCACATCTTCTTGGGTTTCCTTTTTTTTTTCTTCGTTTCTATTTTCGGTGTTTGTGGTGTTTTCTGTTTCTGTCATTTGTTTGAATTTTGATTGACTAATTGCGCAGCTCAGCGCCAGGTAGACCTTTCCCTCTCTCTCTCCCGATTCTACGAAGAATTGCGATGTCAGCGATGTCGGCTTTTTTTTTGTGAATTATTTTTCATGTTCACCGCGCTTCGACTTCGGGTGTGCTCCAATCTTGTTATATGGCATAGTGACAGCTTTCCTATGGCTATCATAATTTAAATATTGTCATCTATTATGATGAGATGAGCTGGGGGAGCAGCATGTTTGTCCACCTGACGCCAGTCACTCCACTGGGTTGACACCCATTTAAAAACAGGCAAGGAAACGACTGGGCGACTTGGCAACTCGTTAAGTTGGCAACTTGGTTAAGAGTCATGGTTCTCTCTGACGACAATCTCACACATGATCTTGAAAGATCTTAACTTTATATCTAACTCACTTTTTTGCAGGATGCTTAGGTTTACTCTTCTATAGATTAAGTGATCTTATTTGGTTTTATTTTTTAAAGTTTAAAGTATAGAAAAAGTCATTTTTAGCCTCAAACCTTTTTCCCAAAATAGACAAAGACACAGACCATGAGGATTTACATTTGTTTCGGAATATAGACAAGCTCTCCATCATAAAACATTTATTAACAAGACTACTTTTGGAAAAGAAGGACTTCAATGATTATTACTAACTACTTTATAAGTAATTTTTATTGTTTATTTATATATTTTAAATATAGTTCACAGTATTAATACATTTAAGGTTTGAAAGGTTTTAAATTAAATTGTTCTAGCATGATGTTATGATTTGTTTAGTTATTGCAACCATAATTATAAAGAAAGTTCCCAGTTCTAGCATGATTTTCAATATTAATTTCCCAAGAATTTGCCACATAAACTAATCAAAATATCTCTCTCTTCCTTCCTCTAGGAAAAACCCGCACCAAGGACAAGTACCGCGTGGTGTACACGGATTTCCAGCGCCTGGAACTGGAGAAGGAATACTGCACATCCCGTTACATCACCATTCGCCGGAAGAGTGAGCTGGCGCAGACGCTGTCGCTGTCGGAGCGCCAGGTTAAGATATGGTTCCAGAATCGACGCGCCAAGGAGCGCAAGCAGAACAAGAAGGGCAGCGATCCCAATGTAATGGGCGTGGGCGTGCAGCACACGGACTATAGCCAGCTGCTGGACGCAAAGGCGAAGTTGGAGCCGGGCCTGCATTTGCCTCACGCCCTCACCCATCCGATGAATCCCATGGCCGCGATGAATATACCCGCCATGCGCCTGCATCCGCACCTGGCCGCCCACAGTCACTCGCTGGCAGCGGCGGCAGCGCACTCCCACCAGCTGCAGCAGCAGCACAGTGCACAGATGTCCGCGGCAGCGGCAGTGGGAACGCTTTCGATGTGACATGATCCCTGCTATGGGAATGGGAACAGCATGCATCAAAGCAGCAACGGCGGCGGCGGCGGCGGCGGCAGTGAGAACAGTTACATGGTGGAGCCGCATCCCCAGCATTCCCTGATGGGGGAGAGCGAGAGGGGCTCAGCATACAGTGGTCCCTCTCACGCCTTGGACTTGGCTTAACCCTTGGGTCGCGCAGTCAGACTGTATCGACCCCGTGTGCGGGTTTTAGATTAAAATAAGCTTAATTGAGGAGCGTAGTTAACGTGGCCCTTGGAATATTGCACGTTGTTAATTTTTGTGATTGTATATTCCTGGTGTTTGCACGCTAACTCTGACTCCACCCTAACCACCACCAAGTCCGTTTCAAAACACCCTTCTTGTATGTATGTATTTTGTTTGTTTTTGTTCAAAGTAATTTAAATTTAAAGTAAATGTTTAACTAGTAAGTCGTAGGTTTTAAGTTGCCCAGGAAAAACAAAACACAAAGCGAAAATTCACATCAGCCGTCCCAGCCGTTTATGAGAAAATTAATAATTACAAGAAGCTTAAACAATAGTTTTAGTAGAAGGAATTAATTTTAAAGCGCAACTTGATTCTTCACCCCGTGTAAATATCCACATAAAAGTGTTTAACGTTTATTACTTTTATATATCGTAATAACAATTAGCCTTAGTCTCTTAATCTAGTTGTACTAAATGTAAAAGTAATGCATTATTACCGAGCACAAAAGCAAAATTACCATATAAATAAATATTTTTAACGTTCTCGCCCACAATTTTAGCGTGTTCAAATGATTTCTTTAGTTCAATTATGGCGGCAATTAATTTATAACTTGTGTATGTATGTAAGTGTGTATATGTATGTGCTTAGCTATTTAAATAAACTATGAAAAACAACAAAAATACAAGCAAATTCTTATTTCTTTCCTCTGGGGTTAATAGGGGTTAATGATTAACAGTTTACGCGCAACCTATCAAAAACAAGAATAGCAACAACAACAGGGGCTTTGAACCTCCCTCTTTTCGTGCCCCCCACCTTCATCTCCACTCGGCCATTACTGTTAATGATACTATCGTTGGCTCGCTTCCACTCACGCATGACCATTGAATCAGCTGTCATGCGGTATGTGATGAGTGCATTTTGTTTGCCATTAGTGGGGTTAAATGTTATATTAATTACATTTAATTGATTTGGTGTGAAATTTGTAAAAATAAATGTGAAAGTGCTTTCTTAAATTCAAAATTTTAAGATATTGAGAACAGAAGTCAGTAAAAACTGGTTATCGTAATATTTGGTGTCCCCTGAAGTTCATTATTTGAAACTTGCTTTAAATGTATTGTAAATCCTTAAATATACTATTGTGTATTGTATTGTATTGTTTTGCTATACTTTCAATAATTACAAATAGTGCTTAAAAATTAAATTTTCTTAAGTTCCTAATTTCTCTTTATTTACATTAAATTGTATTTCTTATATTTATGTATATTCCAAATCGAAATTAATTAAATTGATTAAATTTAATCCTTATCGCAAAACAAAATAATATTTTAAAATACATTACTTATAACGGTTTATGTGTACTTCGGAGTCGAAATACTGAATATCTTTCATATCAATTTGTATATAGATATAGAAAAAAAAAACAATTGGATTAACCGAATAAATTTTTTTAGAATATGATATTTTCTGTAGAATGAATTTTGGTGACAGAAATTATTAAAAACAGCTTATCGTAATTTTGGTATCTGTATCTTGTTTCCTTGTTCAAATCCTTAAATATAATTTTGTAATGTTGGTTTTGCTAGATTTTCAAATATAAGAGCTTAAAAACGTAATTTTCGGGAGTTCCCGATTTTATTTATTTAGATAAAATCTAATTTCTTATATTTATATTCCAACTTGAATTTAACAAAAAGTCCTATTAATATCCCTGAAAATGTAATGTTTTCTTATAAGGCTTTATGTTTAGTTCGGAATGGAAATACTGAATACCTTTGATTTCAAATTGTATATAGATTTTGGAAAAAAAAAACGATTAGATTGGAGGTACACATTTTTTTTTAAATTGGAGAAGGACTTTGGTAACAATCTAATAACGTTTTTTCCTTTAAAATATAAGAAATATATGCAAAATACCTAACCTAATTATTACAAAGATTTTAAAAAAATATACATATACATATACATTGGTTGCAAACTGCCAACTAGGTGATCTTAATAGTGTTCAATTAAAATCTGAAGTAGTAAGAGTGGCAAAGCATAGTAGTGCGTAAACTTTAGATAAATTAACTTAACTGATTTTGTATGCAAGGACATACATTTTAAGCTTAAAGCCATTAGGTATAGATAACACTTTTATTTCTGGCTATAGGTACATAATATCATTATAGAAACCATTATATTCTCAAAGTATTTTTTAAATTGAAGGAACCCTACGTTGTATAGCCTCTGATTTCGTTTTAGCTAAATCCTTTTTTTTTGATAATAATTAAGATTATTTTTCGTGACCCATGGTAATACAAAGTCGGATTATATATTCCCCAATAAATAAGAAATTCAAATACAATCCCTGCACGAGTATATGCAGTGCAAAGGAACAAGCCCATTCACTTGGCGCCCAGCCGTCACAACAAACGGGGCGATCTGAAGTGCCACACGATAGGAGGAGAGCCTATAGCATATAGTATAAAAATATAAGAAGTAAGTATAGTCTAGTGCTGTACCCGGCTGGGACGGTACTCTTGAGGGGTTGATTTATAGGGGCGGGCGATTAGCAGAATCGGAAATGTCAAAGCCATAGAGCGAGGAGAAATATACAACCTGTCCCTGATTTTGATACACAATGAGTTTCCAACCGACGAGAGAGAGAGAACCGTGACCGAACTGGGGAAAAACGTTTTAAGATTAAAAACAGCGTCAGGGTTTTGTTTTAAGACAAAAACCCAAAAATATTTTGACTTTTATGTGAGCGAAGATGCAAAATAGCCAGAGGAGGAGACGCATGCACCGCCGCCGGATAAGCCCGATAAAGGAAGTTGGACGACGTTTTCGCACCTACACGCTAAAAAAGATACACCAAATTGGGAGCGGACTGCACTGTGTGTGTTGTGTGTGTTTGCATTTGTTTCTGTTTCGGTTTCATGCACAAGTCGAAAGATCGGTGAGATCGGCGGAGATATATGGCATATATTGCTCGATTTGGTGGAACTGCTCCTCTCAACCCGTTGTGTGTGTTGCTGGGCACGCTGGTCGCTGGCCTTTGGTCATCCTGGCGTATCGAAATTGTTTTTTGACTTTTGCCGACGCCTTTTGTTTTGGTTCTTTCTCCTGTATTTCAGTTTTTGTTTTTTTTTGTTTTCCGGCTACTGCATTACACAACAGGCCGCTGGCAAAATTACTTCGAATTCACAGCTTATGTTTTGCGTCCGCCATTTCCTCTCCCCTTGACTTACTGGCATTCTCAAAAATGGATAAAATCCATCACGGAATCGGGCATCTCTCACTCAGCCGGCTGATTTATGGCCCAATGTATCTCTGGTTTCAGGCGAAGGCACTAGTAGTTGGCCAATGGAGGAGGAGGAGGAGGGAGATCGATGCATACACACATAGCGAATGGGGGCCATAAAGAGTGTACAGAGCGATCTCACTCAGATCACTCACGAACGGGATATAACTTTTATGGCAGCCATGCATGCTTACACGGCGGGAAAAAAATATTATGTATATATTTAAGGGATGTTGGGGGAAAATATCTATTAGGGAATATTGATATATTATCATAAACAACAAAGCGATAAAATGTAAATAGTCAGAATAATTATGTATTAAACATTTGATGAGAAATATTATTGGAAATCTAGAAAAATAGAAACGAAAAAATTAAAAAATCGGGAAATAAACACAGACAATATAGACTGTTTCGGAAAGATTACAGATAAAGGGTTTTATTTTTAATATATAAAAGGTAATAAAGATACATATATCAGATAAGCCTTAGAGGAACTAAGTCATATTAAGATCTTAAGTCAATCTAGTATATATTAATACTTCCTATATGCTATCAGGGTAAAGTTCTTAAAGGCTATTTCTTGCTTTTTTTCTTCTTTTAATCGGAGTCCTTACATCCAAGGTTTAATTAATTCTCATTCTTAACTAAAACATCCAAGGTTTAATTAATTCTCATTGTTTACTAAAACATTGCAATTAATAATGAAAAGTTTGATTGTTTAAATATGTTTTGTATACATTATTTTATATACCAATAAATGTATATTATTGGGTAAAAAAGAAGTTCAAAAAAATTGTTAAAGTTTTCATAAGTAGTTTTTTAATTTACGGAAATAGTTATTGAAATTTATACAAAATATCGCAAAACTATGAATAAAATTAAGCATTAAATTAGTGCAATTTAATGACAAGACCTTAAACAGAAATTTATAAATAAAAACACAAATTAACTAATAGTTTTTTAAGCTGAACTTATATACATTATAAATTAAAATAATTCCCACAACTTGAAAGCATTAATGTATTACTCTAGTGCCTGTTGAATTTTTCCAAGTGTGCTACCAATATGGCTGCTAATAGGGTCCAGAGCAACCAGTTGCCCCTCCTCCATTGGCAACGCCAACCCTCTTCCTCGTATCTTAATTGGCACCCATGGGAGCAGGAGGATCGTCAAAGAGCGGCAGCGACGACCCCTATATGGACATAAAAAAAGAAAGATACCATATAGCCCGGACTCTGGTCCGGCATAATGCCCAATCATCTCAACTCCGACTCGACTGCTGCTTACAGCTGCTCTGCTCCCTGTTCCCCCAACCCCGATTCCAGGTCCCTGTTCCCCGATCCCCAGATCCATTGTCCTAGTCTTCCGGCTGCGACTCGGCTGCCATAAAAGTTTATGGCTGCCAAGAAGAGTAACGAAACTTTTTCCTCGGACTCGAGCCCGATCTCGATCCGTGATCAATTCCAATTCCCAGTGGATGCCGTATGTCTCTATTAGCGATGACAATGGCCAAAGACGATGTGCAGCATCCAGGGGAGACGATGGGCTGCATAAGATTATAAATTTTATACCATATATACGTCATACATAAAAGTGTGTACTTGTACACTGAAGGAAATAAATATAAAGAGGGATTAAGGGGCTAGATTTGTTAGTCTTAAAGAGTAAACTGAACAAGGTATTTTTTAATGCAAAAAATATATTTGTTGGCTCTATAATTCCCAAGTTAATATTCAGTTGACTGCAGATTACAGTTGTAATAATAAAATAGTTAAACAAATAGAAAACTTGGGAACAACTAATTTATACAGTTATATATTTTAGCAAAAGGCTATTTGGAAATATAGTAATAATTTATTTAATTGCAAGGCTAAAAATAAATAAACCCTAATAATATAAATATAAATAAGAATCTTTATAAGTTAAATAGGAACCTTTTCTATAACTTTTCTATAAATTATAAAAATAATAAAGGATATTCATTCCTTTTAAATAAATATTTAATAATGCAGAAATTAAATTAAAAGTTTACTTTTATAGGAGCTTTTTATATTAAGTTTTTTACTTAACTATTACTATTTTCAGTGCATATATACGAGTAAGAATATCAGCCCAATCAAGCTGCTCTCATCAGACCCCTCCTAGTTGCGCCTATGTGTTCCCTCCTTTTTTTTTTTTTTGTGTACACATCTTTGACTTTTATGCATTTATTGCTGTGAAAAAATGTTAATTCCTGGACGTTATATTTTTATTTGACTTTTACATTTCGATCTTCTCGCCCTGAGATCTCCATCCGACCGATACATAGTTGACTCTTTCGATTGGGCATTCATATGCCCATATACGTACATATATACAGATATATTCGACTTGGTAAATTGGTTGATTCGCTACAGACTCGTCTACTATGTATTAATTGGTCGGCGGTTGTAAAACGGAAAGTATGAGAGCCATAAATCAATCGGTGAAAGAAAAAAGAGAACGGGAGTGGCCACCAAAAAAATAACTATGTTCAAATTTTGAAATATTTTCTTTCCATTCTTCTCCAAGATAAAATATCTTTAATGTATTATGACTCACCATAGAAGTTGCATCAGTTATAAGATCGTTAAAACCTGAGTTAGTAAAACAAATCTCAACCATAAGCACATATGTTTTGCTTTATCAACTAGACGCCGTAAATATGACTAAAATTGGTAAGCTCACTATAAATTGAATTTCTATTATCTAATTGTGGGCTTCTAATTATAGTGCTCATTCATTTAAAATAAAGTTGATGCACCTTAAATGTTATATGCTTAAATTAAACCACACTAATTTATGATAAACGGCATTTGTTTTATGAATAATAATTACATATTTATTGGCAATAATTGAAGTAATAAAATATAATGAAGCTTAATCGTTGTCATAAAAATATTATTTGTAATTGGTCAGCTTTAATTTTAAGACACTGAAAATAGCTCAGCATAAAAAAGAAGACTATGCTTCATAAATTATAATGTTATTACTTTTCCAGTGTAATAATTTACAATTCCCCTAAAAAGCAAAAGCCCAACACATAAATATTTACGGAAATTGTAAATAATAAAACCATTTAGCTGTAGGAAATATTTTTCCAAATTCAAAACTAAACCATGGATCCATCCGGTTTTTGTTTTCATTCTTTTGAATATTCGACTGCCTTTCGGTTTCAAGTTCAAATCGGATCGGATCGGCCGGAGACAGTTTGCGTCTATTGTTGCGGGCGTTTGATTAACACACTGTAGCACCGAAATGTTTATTAGTGACCATGCACTAATTAAACTCTGTCGTGTGGTTTGTCACTGGATGCAAATGAATCGCTGCTCTGTGGAGCACAAGATCATAAAAGCCGCTAAAAGGTGTGGGCGCAAAAAAGGAAAACAACGCTTCGGAGCCAGTGTTTTTTTCGGTTCGGATTTTTGTTGATCGAATTGATTAGAGCTCCGGCTGGGATGATACTGAGATACATCTCCAATCCATCCATCGTTGCTGGCCAGGCGAGGGTGTAATTAATCACAGCACTCAAGTTCGTCACTTGACCAAACGTGCTAAACGCGCTAATAAAACGAATTTACGTCGACCCAAAGTCAGACAGACACAAGTTTTTCCCCCCATTCGAAAGTGGCGTTCGAAAAGTTGTTTATTAAATAAAAGAGAGATTTTTCCGCCACAAAAAGACATTAATTTAATTGTAATATAAAGGGGCTTATTTAAATGTATGTCCTTTTTTTAAATATAAAAATAAAGCAATATAATTCGCAAATGTGGGTATTTTGTATTTTCTAACTTGAAAACAATTCTCTGGGACCTTTAAACTCTTATACTCTTTACTTTTCATTTGTTTTTTTACTTTGTTTGGATTTTATTAACATTTCATTTAAAAAAGCCATTTTTAAAACTATTGTATAAAATTATGATAATGATTATGATTATGATTACGATAAGTTTTAAAGAAAAGGGTTCTTTAAAATTTATCATTACAATTGTCGTTATTAACATTACATTCCAGCACACATTTTTAGTTTTTGATCATTAGTATACAAATTAAATTAATTTTAAGCTGAGGTATTTTAATTAAAAATTAATAATAATAAAAAATCTTATTCTTGTTTTTTATTATTAACGGAATAATCTTTTATCAACAAAAAATTAAAATCAAAACAGTTAATGAGATTCTTGTGATTGAAAAATCGTAGTATCCTGTGACTTAATTATTTCTCTTATTTTTAAATAAAGAGGTAACTTAAAATGTTATGGGAGAACAATTTAATTCATAGTTTAAGTATTGATAAAATGCTATTAATTTATAATAATTGGGGCAAAGTTGTTAATCTTTTTCATTATTTTGATTTCCTTGGAATACCCGGATTGGGGAAAGGCGGATTTGAATTGTAACGAAAGCGATTTCTGTAGCATCTCCAATTACTTTAAAATAAATACCTTATATTTTATTAGTATAACTAAAGTATTGCTTGAATATTTTTTATTTCATATTAGTTTTTAAGAACTATAATTAATAAGTAATCAATATTTAAAAAACGAAGTTAAAACCAAATGTTGTTATTTAGTTCCCCAACCTTTTATTGTAGACTTCAACCTTATTTCGCAATATCTTATAACAGTTGATATACACGCTTATCCATTTCCCAAACCAAAATGTTGGCAGTCTATAACAGTTTTCCTTGCTGAAATGGGAAAAGCTTAATACAAAATGCTGAATAATTCTGAAAAAATGAAAATTCTTATAAATTGTGCTTATTTGTGCTTTGAAACGCGCAGAGTTCCTTGTGAAAACATTCGATGGTTCCGATTTTTAGAAAACATCGATGTTATCGATATTTCGGCACCTCCAGTTTGACAGCTGGTCACACTGCTACTAAAATTTGTTTGTCATTCAACAAGAAATTTTGTTAATCACTCTATTTTCCTTGTAAAACCCCCGAAATCTAACAAATTATTAACAAAATGGTGAGTACATGAAGTTAAGCTTATGGAGGAGATGCTAATAACGTTTCGCATGCAACACAGAATGAGGCAGCCTCGCTGAAAGTGAAGCCCGTGGAGGTGACCGTGTTGAGTGCCGCCGGCAGGGTGGGCATGCCCACGGAGAACAACTGCTTTAACCAACTGGCCCATGTTCATCGGCTGCGCGACTCGGAGCTGACCTACAACGAGCATCAGTACAATTTGGACATGCAGATGCTCCGCAACCGTGAGGGCCTGGGCATTCCCCTAAAGATGGGCATGGAACGCTACGCTGCCCGTCAAGTGGGTCGTCTGCCTTTCCTGACGTCCAGGTGGGTCTATCAAGCATCTAGGGAGCTTGGGGTGCGGGAGTATCTTGTGGGATCCAGCTCCGATTAATTCCATTCTGTTTTAAGCTCTAAATTGGCAATGGCGGTCATTGTTTCGTTCTTTTCCCCTTTTAGACCATTTCCCTCATAATCTTGGTAGTCATTAATTACCATACTAACTTTACTCTGATCTTTTATCCCTTAGCAACCTAATGGACGATGTTCTGACTGGACGCTGCGACACCATTGGCTTCGAGGACTTTATGAATCTTCCCGAGTACAGCGAGCAAATGCGCCAGCCCCACGCCGTGGTTGAGAAGTCCCTTGGCATTTATAATTAATTCTAATTAATTGCATCTCCTCCCGTCTAACTATACTTTGTTTAAAAATGCTTGGCATTCTGCACACACACACACATTCAGCAAATAAATTGTATTTTGCGTCCTGGGCTAAAGGGATAACAAAACAAACCAATTTCTTTGAGCCAAATTTATTCATACTTTTATTTGTTTCGTTTCCACATCAATATTTTAACTAGTTCGTTAAACAAATCTAAAAACTATATGAAATATTTATTGGCAGAAAGGATTGTTGTACTGAGGAGATTCGTTAAGATTATAAAACTGAAAAGAGATATGCATCGTAGTTCTTTTGTTTTTTCTATATAAATAAACAATAAGAGATTACAAAATGGACGAAATCGGTTCGTAAAAATAGGCTTAGACTTAAGGAAAATAAACTGAATCGTAAACGGAGGGCACACGCTTTAAATTATACAACAAAAATTGCATATATACATTACATTATAGATATATTTCAAGAGGAAAATGTCAGCAAATGATTGGAGAATTCGCAATATACCAAAGACCAACAAGATGCGGAACGCCATACGATTTTCTTTTCTTTATATAATCTTTGAATATACTGATTCTTGTATCTTGTAGTGCTTTTTGTAAGCATTTCGTATAGTATAGTGCTGGGATACTGTAGCTTCGATTACTGAGATATTCCTTTGATTATTGTGATAGCAATAGATATAATTTTGTTTTCTATATGCAAGAAGGCGCCAAGTTGCAAAAGCTTATTCGTAGATTTTGTTGCAGTGTGTGTCTCTCCATTTTTCTAGTAGATCCAATTGACGGGCACCCACTGCTCCTCGTGGCTCATCTGATCCAGCGTTTCCACCACCTGACGGAACGTCTCATCAAAGTCCTCGTTCACAATGACCATGTCAAAGTACTTCTCGTACTTGCGCTGCACAAAGCTGCTCTCCTCCACGGTGGCCACCAGGTCGTCGTCCTGTTGAATGGAACGATATAAATCGAATGTGTTAAGCAATGTTTGGGTGTTCAGGCAGACATCTACAAGGGCTAAAAGGGTGGCCTACGTGCACCAGGCGTATGAGTGATTTTATTACATTTTAAATATATATTCGGCTTTCTTATAGAAAGTTACGCCTAACTACTTTACCTCATATAGCGAAGCTAGGGACTCGAGCGTACGGGCACGTCGGGAGCTGAATCTTATGGAACTCTGGCGATCAAACTGTGGATATAATACGTGTGCTCGGATTAGAGGAGGTGTGTGCCTTCTATGGGATCTAGCTAAAAACATACAGATAAATTCCTATTAGAGCCCGTGGCCCTGCGATCCGCATAGATCGTTTTGAGCTGCTCCATTCCCGGTGCGGCAACGAATATAACAAATGGCATCAGTTCCTGGCTATTGTGCAGGATCTTCAAGGCATTCGGTGCACAGTCCAGAATGCACATGCGTCCGCTATTGATCACATCCTTGATGGACTGCAAGTGGGTGCCATATAGGTTGCCATTGTGCTCGCCGTACTCCAAGAACTCGTTCTGTTTCACCGCCTCCTCCATCTCCTCGCGGTCCATGAACCAATAGCTCACGCCATTCTCCTCCAAGGCGCGCTTGGGGCGACTGGTATCTGAAGGAGAAAGTTTTAAATTATAAAATACCGTACTATAAAATATAAATTATATTTTCTCTAGCTCTCTCTTGCAGGTTTGTGCAGCTAAGCTCTTTGAGAGAGCTTCGCAGTTTGTCTCTCTGAAATCAGTTAAGCTTAATACCAATAGAAGCAAAACAACCGACACAACTGCGAGAGAGAGAAACCGAATGATCAAGAGCACATTCTACAAGCTCTGTTTTTATGTTTTGTAATTGTAATTCGATCGATAAAATAGTATATTCTTGGGTATATTTATATTCTATTAACGTTTTCCTAATAACTTACGAGGAATAACAGCTCCAAACTTATCCACATCGCTATTGATCAAGCGATTCTTGAGCGTTCGCCTGCCAACTCCGGAAACACCGATGAGAACCAGGGTTTTCCTGCGGAATGGAGGCATGCGAGTGACCTCCTCGTAGAGCAACAGTTCCGCCTTGTCGAATTCGCAGTTGGCCACCGATCTATACATGGTCTTTCGCTTTCGTTTCGAGATCTATTTTAACAAGAACAAATTGAATTTAATTAAATAAGAATTAAAGGATTAAAGTAAGAACTCACCCTTGTGCCGCAAATGCCTATTTTGTGCACATAATCCGCCTCGGGGGCCACAAAGGCTTTGCGTCTCTCCTCAAGCTCTTGGGATGGTATAAGACCAATTTTATCCGACTCCGCGGTTATATTCTTGGCCTGCCACCAATTGGGATCTTTGACATTGATGATCTAGGGATTAAATATTAAATAATTAATTGAAGAAATTAAATTTTTATTAATTATTGTCTAAGCTTACCTGCAAAATGTCGCCCGACTTAAAGGGTAATCCAATGTCCCTGCAGGGCAGTAAGGAATCCTCCGAGGGATTGTATGTGAACAGGGCACGCATATAACACTGTTGTTAAACAATAAATAATTATTTAATTAAATTACTCAATATTTAAGGTTTGTGGATTGCCAAAACCAAGATTTACTTACTTAGTTGCAAGTGATTTGAGAATTTAGACTGAGATCAACTATAATCTGATATTAATAAATGTTTGAGGGGGTATAAGTCTCTCAAATAAATAAAGATATTTATTTAAACATAAAAACTCTACTTTATAATAATTTCACATCAATATTGAACGATATTTTCGTATATATATCTAGATCTATAAAGAATAGAAACAATAGCATAGCAAGCAAATATAAAACGAAATACATTGTATATATTTTTGATGTGGTTTGTTTTTTTTAATATTTTTTTGATAATGAGTAATTAGAAACAAGATAAAAAACATAAAACAATTGGATTTAGCTTTATTCAAATATAATTTAAGTAATAAAATATTTAAATATATTTTTTATAACTTAATTTTTAAATTTTTACGAAGCATAACAAAAATCCGTAGCTCAACTACAAATAAAACTCGATAATGATCAATATTCATGCAAGCAAGCAGCAAATCTTTTTGGGAAGAAAAGAATTTGTCCCAATTCTCCACCACAAAGCCAAGCCAAACATCAAACTTACCGTTAGTTTCTTGCCCGTCTCAAGACCCGCGATGCCATTCTGTTTTACCTGACCCCCACTCACAGTATAGCGACCGCTCTTGATCTCCTCATCGACATTGGGTCCGATCTTCAGGGTGAGATTCTCCTTGGCCCGCGACACCTCCACTTGCAGCTCATCGGGACTGCGCACCGGAGTGCCATTCACCTCTAGGATCACATCGCCCACATGCAGCATGCTCTGCTTGTCAATGACACCGCCCGCCAGAATGCGGGCCACCACCAGTTGCTTGTACTCATCCAGTTCCACGGTCAGACCCAGCGGCTTGCTGGGATCACGGCGCAGGCCCACCATTTTGATGGTCTCCACTGGCATCTTGGTGCTGAGAATATCGTCGGTGTATAGATAGCCACCGGATTGACGTTGACTGGCGATCTCTAGTTGGGTGGTGGAGCCGCCGGCAGCTTTCAGTCGTTGCTCGTACAGCTGACCTATCTCATCATGGGCGCGCAAAAGGGCCTGGAATATAATAATTATTGTTAAATATATTATTAATATTAATACAATATTAGGGAGACTGTATTTGTACTGAATTTGAGAAACTAGAAAGAGGGTTTATAGTAAAAAATGTATTATACTTATTTAATTTTATTGCCTATGATTACCAGAGAAGGTCTTTACTTTACTTTAGGTATTTACATTTTCTTTAAATACATATGTAATTATCTTGAGCTTTATCTGCGTTTGCTTTTTTTATGTTTTCAAAGAGACGATAGCTTTATCGCTTGATTTGGTCCAAAAAAATATACAAATGCTGACAGGAAATGGTAAACATAAACATCTTAAAGAGCTGTGATTTGAAATTCTTTAACAGCAAATACATATTTAAAAACTATTGTGATAAATAAAATTGTTTTCTCACAAAATGAAATCAAGTTTATTAATCACGGAGTTTGTTTATTTGAAAAATATAATTATTTGGAAAAAGAGGCCTTGATAGGGCTAATATATAACCTATTTCTTTCCTATTTTCAGCGAAAAATTTTAAAATGTAAGATTTTTTTCATACTGATAAAGCCTTGAATGAGATAATGGATACAATTATTCCAGTTCTTCTGGCTGAAAACAAAGCAAAGTTTTCTCGATTTAATATATTTGATTACTCACGCCATCTTTATCATAATATTAGCAATCTTTAAATTCTGATTTTATATTTTTTCTGCTTAAGCTTCAATTGATTTTATTTTCATTCAATTATTTCCCTTCGATTACTCACACGAAAATGTGGTTGGGCGAGTAGCTTGGCGAGCTCTCGCGACTCCAGACGCCTCGATGGTGAGAACTTGCGGATAATGTCGTCGCAGATCGGCTTATTGTTCAGATGGGCGGGCAGGAAGAGGGGCACTGGCTGTGGCTCCGTGGGGTTAAGCTGCAAACAAAAAAAAAAACAAAAAAAAGAGAGATGAAGACTGACTGTCATGTGCGGCTAATTAAATGCTGGGCTTTTGCCCGGGGCGTGCCTGCCCTAGGTCAAGTTATGATGCCTCCTCCCGGACTTAATTGAGTGAGTGCGTTAATTGGTTCGGGCTTTTTCGGGCAGCCTCCAACCTCTCTGGCTCTCTGGCCACCACTTAACCTCCTTTGAACTCTGGAGCTGTTGCTCAAAAAACGAGAAAAAAAAGACAAGAAAATATTTGGAGACTTAGGTCAAAAATTGGGTCGCTTTGCCATTTGAATTTGGGTCGCATGGAAAGTGAATTTTCTGCTTTAATTGCACATAATTTCGTCTTCCGGCATTCTTTGTTGCCTGGCATTATAATTTCTTTCCCCCATCTAAAGTTTCTGAAGTGTATTCTTTCCGCCCACGATGATGGGAAAGTCATCTGTGTGAAGGAGAGTCAACTCATGCAGTATTCATGTGTATTCACGTGGGACGGACTGGCATTTCTCTTTCGCTCTCTGCAAATTGATGAGAAACACACACTATCTACAGAGCGTTTGATAAGTGCAAAAAAAAAGATGCATCTGCTTATAGGAACTATAGTCTAGGAAACTTTTCTAGTAGTTTATCTTGGAGAAAATGGAATGCTATGCTTGGAATTTTATGTTGAACGATAAGGGTAGTAAGGAAAAAGGTGTAAATATTAAGTCTGTATATCAAAATAATATTTAAAATATTTGTACATGTATTTTTATTAAGAAGAATTTTCTATAATGTTGAAACAAGAACATAGTAAACTTGTTCTTTATTTTCTAATATGGTATAAATAAGTTAGTCTTCAAATATAAATAAAATAAATCTACAAAATTGAGTAGTAATTGAATTTCTGTTTTTATGAAGTACCTAAACTTTTTATAAGATTTATTTATTTTATCAAGAACATATTTGAATAAAATGTTTATTTTCTTTTTCCCTATTGAGGCCCCACTTCCTGTCAATCGTTCAATTTAAACATTCATTCATCTTTATAGCTATACATGCTTCAATAGCTTTATTATTGTAATGATTCTCCATTTTCTTGATGAGTAATCCTGAATTGGAGATATCGCTGACTTGTGTATGTTTATTTATTTAAGCTTTTTAATCTGCCAAAGATTGCATTTCCGTTCAGTTCTGGGCATATTTATGTCCGATATCATTCAGCAATTCTTCCGTGTGAAAAAGAGTGAAGAAGCCCCACGCGACGCGATAATCTTCACCCTTTTCTTTTTTTTCTTGTCTTTTTTTTCGCACACACCCACAATTGGAATTGATACTTTTTTTCCGATGGTTTGGTGTGCCAAGCTAAAGGGCTTTCACCTCCACTCAACAAAATGTTTTCGTCATGTCAGAGGTAATTTTTAAAAAATAATGTAGCTTTTGAGTATCGCCAACAGGTGCTTACTAATTAAGCAAACTGTTAATTAGACGCACTCACACGAAAAAGAGAAGCAGGTAAACAACAACGGAATGCGTTGTATTACTTGTTATTTTATTTTTTTTTTATTTTTTTGGACGTGCGACGTGCGTAGGTTGAAATAAGCAGGGGAAATTAAACCTAAAATACGTTTACTTTTATAAATAGGTCATATTTTTGATGTACATATTTAATGGTTGCTAATTTATACGTTTATAGAGTTTTTTTTCACTAATTAACTGTTTTTTATCAAATATATTTCTTATTGTTGAATATTTTTAGATAGTTGATTCAGTTGCTTCAGCTTTTGTGGTCTTCATTGTTATTATTTATATATTAACTTATTTAAAAACTTTTTTTGTGGATTTTTATTATCAAAAAACATGTGTTTATAGGAAATTGCTTTAATCTTATGTTTTTATAGCTGTTTTCCAAGCAAATGTGACAATTTAATTAGATTTACAGTTGCTGTTATGCCTTTTTATATGTTTATATAGTAATTATTTTTTTATTTTTTTGGGGAGCCACTCCCAAAAAGCGAGTGAACAGTTAAAGCCAAAAGAGCGGCTAGCTCTGTGTGTGTGCGTCGAGAGAGCCTCTCTTTTGGTCGAGTGTATTTGTGTTTCTTGGGAGCGTTTGTTTTTTTTGATAGTGTGGAGTTTTGGGTTTCTTTTGGAAATGCCAAAACATGGCCAAGTCTGTTGTTGGCCAGGTTACACAATGCAAGGCAAGAGAGGGTAGGTGAAGTAAAACAATTCTCGGCGACTACGTCATCAATTTAAGCTCGTCAAAGCTTCGGGAAACGAGGTAACCAAGGCAGTAAGTAACACACAACACAATAATAACTGCTCCAATTTAAGCCATTTTCACTACCGTTTATTGATCTGCAGTGTTAGCACCTGCCTTTCACGTTTTTATGTGAAAATCTTTTATTTAATTTAATAAACGTTAGCAGAGAGCGGAAAAGCGGGAGAGGCAGAGTCAGAGACACAGAGAGAACTAACTGTTGCATATGCCGCCCCGTTTAAGCCACGCTCGCGCTCACACACACACACACGCCGCACAAGCACCAATACAGTAGCAGATCAATGCTCACTCATTCGAATATGAGCCACAGTAGACCGTAACGCGCGCTTTAAACCGGAATTTTTGTACCCAACCTCACCTTAACACTGCTCGAAAGTAACTGAAACTGAAAACTGAATCTGACTCACAAGCTCTCGGCTAGCGAGGGCTAACCATCGTGCTGTCCCGCTTGCTCGCTAACTTGCTAGCTTGCTGGCGCTCTTGGGGCGCTCTCCGGCTTGCCGTGTGTCGGAACGACTTATGTGTGCGTGTAAAAAGCTCAGCGTGAGACAAGTTACAACTGTACACAGCGTTTTGACGCTGCTAACAGTGGCTCAAATGAAAACTTGCGATAACAGGGGTCAGCGCTGTTAAAGATAAGCTATGGATTTAAAGAGAAAGAAATTTATTCGTTTTATGCTCGTATCACTATTAAAATAATGCCTAACCATAAAAAATGAATGGATTTCAGCGTAAAAAAAACACATTTTTTGTGATTTTTTATCTCAAATACCGATTGAGAAATTTTATTCAAACCTTCTATACATTATTGAGCATAGTTTT
>JAEIIU010048555.1:0-23872 GCA_018874675.1 Drosophila baimaii | reverse complement strand
AAAAAAAGCAATTTGCGGTGTTCACTGTAGCTCGGCCGGAAATTATGTGAAAATGAAAAACCATAAATATTTTGTTAAATAATAAACAAATCTTCCCCTCTACATTCTCTGGTTTTTTTTTTAATTGAAAAATTTTTGGCGGCCATTTAAAGTGTGAACCGTTATCTTCGACTGAAATTTCCACAATTTTGTAAGTGGAAAACACCCTTAATGTTAAAAAAAAAATTTTACTGAATGTAGGGAGGAGGTATTCTATATGAAGAAAATGTGTACAACATTTGAAATGAATCGGTCGAGTAGTTTTCAAATGGCAGTGAACACGGACTTCGAAAAAGTAGTTTTGACAAAAAACGCGTTTAAAGTTTATGACCCCCTTACCCCGTCCTTAAAGGCGCCGAGACTAATTAAACATTAACTTCAAGAATATTGCTCAGATCGGATAGGACATATTCTTGAAATGTTAAACAATAGGATAAAAAAAAAAATAATTTTTCGAAAGTGAAAACCCATTCCCCCCCTTAAGTTAAATAATGTCAATTATTTACAGCTAGTGATCAGGAAAACTATGATTCTTTCCACTAAAAAGGACCAGACAAGTGTTTCCAAATTTAAGTAGGTTTCATATGACCTTAAGGCCTTTTAAAATCCTAATTAATACATACTATTTATAAAGTTAATTTGGCAAAACTAACGTTTACTTCACAGATGCCGAATGAAAAAGAGGCTCATGTGGCCTTAATGTCATTAATTTCAGGTAATACAGTAATTTGAACTACTAATTTATATTTATATTTTTTATTTGACGATTTTATAATTTAATATTTGTTCCTTTCCTTTACATTTCCTTTCCTTCTTAGATATTACAGCCACTTTTGTAAATTTATAAATACCAACTTTAAAGGTCTTGCTGTGACTTTTCTGCCCCTTCCTACCAACAGCCATGGTGGTCTTAACAGCATCTTAAAGCCAACTCGCCCATTTTCTTACTCACTGCAAAGAAAAGCTCTTGCCTGCCACCAAACAAATTTTTCTCTCTCAGCTGCATTAGTAGGCCAACAAGTTAAGCGCTTTTTGTGCATCGTTTTCTGAACTGAAACTCAGGTAACATAAAAAGCGTCGTTGGAACTGGCATGTGTTATTTGTATTTACGTTGAAAAATGTTTTCAAAACCGGTTTTCTTATTCACACACAAACACACACAAACACACAGCAACGCAAAACCGACTTCTTCTCTGGGGCGTTGATGTCAAAGAGTTGACACTACCTCTTATTTTATGTAATCTACATAAAATTGGGGGAGTGTTCGAAGGAAAGTCAGAGAGGTGGAATCGGAATTTGAAATGGAAATGGTAAGTGACATTTCATATTTTCTTATCTCGTGACTCGTGGGTTTAATTACTTTCACTGCCTTTCTCAACAGCCGCCGAGCGCCGACCGCAGCATAAAAACCAACAATCGAATCAACCTGCCCAGGAAAATTCCTCGGAAAATGTTGGATTCTAATTAGCCGCGTCACGCGATGTCGCTTTCCATTATATTTGCCGTCTTGGATTTTTGTTTTGTTTTTAGGAAAGCTTGTTTAAGGCCATAATAGTACTATGGAGCTGGTGTAACTTTGTTTAAGTTAAGAAGAGTCGCTGGAAGAGGCTTTAATTTTTGGATGAAGGAAAATACTTTAATAAGAAATTATAATAATTATTTTTGTTGTAAAATAATGCGAAAGGTACAACCAAAATATCTGTAAATAGCAAACTGTAAACGTAACTTGATCTTTTTGAATATAAATAATTTCAAAATTTGATTGACATTTTTTTAATGTGCTCAAAGGCCTTTTTAATTTCCTTTTTAAATCTGAAAAATGTAATTTTCATGAACATTTGATTTTAATTATAAAATTTGAATTTATGCTAATATGTCTGCCTCATAAATTATTTATTTCTGTAATTAATTTCTACAGAGAAATTTAAATTCGGCTTGAGAGTACCAAAATCCATTCCCTCATTGTTTTCATAGCTTCTTCGCGTGTTTGCCGCATAAACAGCACATTATTATTTACCATTTGATTAGCTTACAAACTTTCATGTAAGAAAACTCGAAAGAGGCGTCAAAAAAAAGAGAAGAAAATCATTTTCAGGTCAAGTCGATTCCACTGCAGTGGTTATATCACGATGATCTAATAAAAAAATCTCCTCCCCATCTGCATAACAACATCCAACTCATCTGCCAAGACAAAGGGGGTCAAGTTTAGTGCGAAAATATATGTACATGAGTGCGAAAGAAAAAACATAAGCCAGTAGTGCTAATGTGCCATAATAATCGCCATAAAAAAAAGACAAAAGAGATGAAAAGCAATTGAAGCATTTGTGGGTTTAAGCGAGAGAATCATTTATCAAGGGAATTCCCTTCAAGAAGGGGTTTTAGGGGGGTGAATTAGACTATTTTTAGCCCCAGAAGGGTTTGGGGTGAATGATTACTTTGTGGGGAAGGAAAATGATGTAATAAGGAAAGCGCACACGCCCGGAAAATTCTATCTAGACCGAAAATCAGCATGCAATGCCATCAATAAAGTAAACAAAGATTGCGCCTTAGTGTGCGAGTGCGAATGGAAAATACATAGATACGTGGAAATGTGGAAAAACGTATGCGCAATTTTCCTTATTGAACAGATGCTCGAGGGCGGCCTAAGTGGGTCAGAAAACTGTAGCGAGCTTCTCTATATATGTATTATTTTTCGTCCGACTTTTACGTTTATGTGTTTCGGTCTACTTACCATCAGTTCCTTGTGCGGCGTATTGGGATTGCTCCGCAGTAATCCCTTCAAGAAGATCTCATCGTGGTCGGTCAGGTCCGTTGAGTTCCGGAAGGCGGCTAGGAAAAGGTGGAAATGTGTTTGAGATAAGAGCGCACTCGTAAAAAAAGCAATCGACGAACAGACGAAATGACAATCGTTTTGTCAGCTTAAATACTTTGATTGGTGAACTAAACTTACTAAGAAATCACTCGTTAAATATATAGAAAAGTCGTCATAAACTTTCAATTCCTTATCTAAGTTGGCAATTAAAGTTTTTTGATTTGTTTAAACGTTTCTATATTTAACTGTTCACAACAAACTTGTTTGAAGTGATTTTTGTCAGCAGAGTTGAAATAAACAAAGACTATATTTAATGCAAACCTGTTTCTGCAAACACAGCAACAAATTTAAATAACAATATTATTGAATGTCTCGAAGTTTGAGCTTTCATCGCTTTTTTGGCACTATGAAGACTATAAAAATGTGCAAGTCAAGACTAAAAATAATTAAAGTAAAGCTTACCATAATCTCTAATTATTTTCTGTTTTAAATAATGAAATAACCAGTGTTTGTTTTAGAATTAACAAAAGTTTGTATAAACAAATATGTGTTATCTTTAATAAAATCACTCAGTCATTATAAATAGCCAAATGTTGTCTATTAACTTTACACAGAAGCAAAAAAAATGATAGTAATAATAATAAATTACTCTCTAAATCTTTCAACAAAGAAGTATAAACTTTACATTTACAATGTAAATATATATCACAAATTAATCGGCATTTCTCTGATTTATTGTATTCCACTCCTATTTGGACAACACTGCTCTACTTTATAAAAAAACCCCCCATTTTTTGCAAACACCCCTGCCACTCACCATTATCTGACGTATCGTCCTCGCCGCTCACTTTGTTGTTGCTGGCCAATAGCTCCACTTTATCCTGGCGCGCTTGACGTCGCGACCGAGCGCTCCACCGCACCATTGTGGCGCCAAGGATAAAATGAGAACAGAGAACACAAGATAGCCGGCCAGAGAAGGGGTCGAGAGACTGATGGCCAAAATAAAACGCCAAAATCGAAATGAATCAACACCAAGGCCAAGGAACTCTCTTATTTCCAGGAGTAGCCCTCTTAGGGGTAAAGGGAAATCGCTATGTTTTCAGCCATATGTTTATGTTTTAGCCACACAACAATTTTTGGCTTTCCGCAATACCAATAATAATCACTTGTTGTTAATGTTATTGTTATTATAAACACACGATTAAGCCACGCAACCAACAAAAACAATTGTGCGAGAGGAGGCGTTGATAGTCACTCCGCAAGCGATGGAGAAAACCACAACCGTCTTCTTTATGAGAGAGTATCTAACTGAAAAACCGCTTTTGTTGCATGCTGCCAAAATCAAAGCTCCAGCCCATTTCGAAAAAGCTTGTGCAGGTGTCATTTTGGTGAGGTGCGTCTATCGCTTTTTTAAATATTACCTATCGACACTCGTGGCGCCACTTTCACAAGCTTTTTGGTTTTTTAAAGCTTTTCAAGTTGCGGTCACTTTGAAAAGAACTCTAACAGAGTTTTCTGTTAAATTTTACGCTTCTGTTAAATTTTACACTGCTAATAGGGATTATTCTACATTCTACATCCAGAGGTTTTCAGTCGAGTTTCATTTTTTCATTTTGCTCTTTGTGGTCTCTTTCTTTTATGTTAACTTTTTCTACATCCCACTTTTATGTTAAAATTCTGTTAGCCCACAAAAACTCTGTTAAATAACGAAATTAGCGCCACCTACAGTGTAAAAAGCAAGGTTTTCCTAGCCGAATGGTTCTGAAAAAGGAAAATGGTATTAAATAGTGCTTTATTTATTATTTAAAAGTGACCAGACTGGCCAATGCATCGAATCCCTAAATTAGGAATCGTTATTCCCGCTCAACCAAAAACACGGCAGTATCTTTTGCAGCTTTAGTTCATTTCAAACAACAACAGACGACGGACGCAGCGCATACAAAAGTATCTGCAGATACGTCAATTTCGAATCGCTTTGACTCCACTTTATGGCGTGTTTTGATTAATAACTTTTGAGCAGTGTAATGATACCCCACAAAAATATAATAATTAAAAGAAGTTACGTTTCTTAATGCAAATCAAAGGTCGCACCTGAAGAAAAAAGAAGAAAAACGGTAAATCATCGTGGAAGACTCGAAATCCTAAACGATTGATTTTGTAAACAAATGATTTGATTTGCTTTTGAGACAATCACAGCTTCCGTTTAAATGCGAAAAGAAATTGCAATTAATACCGTAAAAAGGCCATAAATCTAGGCAGTAAAATCGGCTTTGCAATCTTGAGAAAATCGCAAAAAAAAATAAAGAAAAGACGCCAGCAGCTTCCTCGCAATTGTTTTGTTGTTGTTTTCGGGTTTCGTCGAGTCTGTGTGTGCCTTCGGTGAGTGCGTGTGTGTGTGTGAGGCAACAAAGTCAAAGTCGTCGAAGCTGCTGCGAAACAAAAAAAAAACGTGAAATGCAAATGGGAAAATAAAAAAAATTGCAAAAGAAATAACAACAATAACCGCAATCACAACGCAACAATAACAAAACGGTCTCGCGTGTGTTGAAAAATTGCATTGCAAACTAGCGAAGCAACAATAAAACAACAACAACAACGAACGAGAAACAAGAAAATTGCGCGCCAAAAGCCAAAGAAACAAAAGGATTACACACATAAACAAAAAAAAACAAAAACAACTAAAACAACAACAAAAAGCAGAAGCAGCTGAGCAAGAGAGACGGAGACAGTAGATACAGAGAGACAAGAAAAAATCAAAACATCGAGAGGCAGAAATTCCAGTTTATCTACCACCACCACCACTGCCCGCTCCCCTCTCCGGGACCGACCATCCGAGCAGGACGACACTTGAGGCATTCGTGGTGAGTTTCAGATTTCGAACATTATTTACTGCCCCTGCCTGTCTCTCCTTGCGCATTTGTCCTTCGTCCGTTTGCTCAGTGTCCTCCAGCAAACATTTGGCAAAAGTGCAAAAGTCAAGGCCCCCGTTTCAAAGGCTCTTTCGCTTTGATTTGACCTTTGGCAAAAAGTAACCCGCAAAAAAATGGATAAAAAAAAAAACTCAGAGTTTAACCACATCGACAGTTCACTCAGACAGCCCGAGGAGTCCTTGATTTTTATGGGGCACAGTGGGTGTCACAGTCCCATACACTCTTACAAGTAAATAGAGAAAAATTCTATAAATAAGGGTAAAAATGGGTATTCTTATTATTATTAAAGTATTATGTATTTTTCTTATATTAAAAATAATTAATGTCAATCAGATTAGCGACATTTTATTTGTTAATTAAGCATTAGTCAACACGATAAAAAATGTAATAAGAAAACGGCAATGATCTTACAATTATTGAAGAATTACCAATATGATCACCATTATTGGGACTTTATTATGTAGAATCCCCTGAAATAATGCAATCTCTGATAAATTGAGCAATTTTTATATAATATTATCCATGGTGAAATATAGGATTTGAAATGCGCATTATTAAAACAAAGGGTAGTAGTAAGTAACACAATGCTGATTAATGCACTGTGACGAAATGTGGAATTACGATTGGAATAATAATAAGTGCTAATGTCGAAAGTAAGTCAGGTAGAAAAAGGCCCTGATTCCGATCGCCAACCACCCCGAACAAGATTACGTGCCTTCTTTCCTGTCACGGGAATCGGGACAGCATCGGGTTACCTTGAGAGAATCGAGAACCTAAAACCCAAATGGCATGTGGCGAATTCAGGAATGCGATTTAGGCATTCAAGCCTGAAGAACCTGGTTTCATAACCGGCTTGATGACGTGATCCGTAAAACCGCATTCGCTACAGACAATCGATCCTTCTTTTGTGATAATCCCATCTGGAATGGACATAAACCGGATATAGGATATTAAATGATTAGTAGACACGATTTTAATTTGATAGGGGTTTCTATTCTGAGCGGTGTTTTAATAGGACATGATTATTCTCCTCTTCCTTTTTATATCTCATAAAATATAGATTGACCCCTGTTTAGCTTATTTAAATAAGATTCTCTGGTAGTCATTGTTATCTTTAAAAACAACTGTTGATTAGCAATTTATTATAAATATAAAGACCGCTCTGCCGGCACTCCCAGATCGCATTTATTGGGTTCTTCTTGGAATTTCCTAATCTCCATCGAACCAGCTGTCATAAATTCCCAAACTAATTACCCAGCCATTTTCGCACTTATCCCATTATCTGCTTCACACCACCCTGTGTCATCGATGACAAGATGACGAAGACATTTGCCCGTCTGGGACCCAAGAAGGCGCTGATAAGCAAACACTTTATGTCAGCTTGAGTCAAGCCAAGCCCAAAAAACCAATAAAGTGGCATAAAGAATCGGCGGGGGCAATTACGATTAGGGAGCCAGGCTTAAATGTCGCCTCAGGTCCACTGTGCCACGACCTCGCGGCATCTGCGTCTGCGTTTGCGTTTGCGTCTGCCCGGTAATCAAACGTCTAGACACATTCCGTCCGTCGGTGCAGCTTCTTTAGGCACCAACAGCCCACAACAGCTCCCTGCTCCCTGCTCCATCCCCGGCAACAAGCCTGCACCCGAAGTAACCAACCCCTTGGCCCCATAGCAACTGGTTAAAAAAGGGTCCCCCTAACTACAGTAGAATATCGGTAGCTTAAACTGCGCCAACGGGGTCGAGCAAGGACATTTAATAATATTTATCATACAAATATATTCGAATATTTTCGGTATAATAACGTTTTGAGCTCAGATTTACAAGATCTTCAAGTCTAACATTGTGCTAAAGGAATATTTATAGATTTTAAAAACCGATTTGAAAGGTGTCCAAAAGTATGTAATGCGGAAAATGTATTTTAAATTCGATTGATCTTTGAAATACCCAAACATATTTTTTACAAAAAGATACTATGGCTTATGATACCATCTAAAGATATATCAAATCGAAATATGTAATTAAAATATGTCTCCCATTTCCTTGACTTTTCAAAAGTTTTAATGTTTTGGGTAAGAAAATTATAATATAAAATGTGAGACATTCAAGGCTTTAAAAAGCTTTAATTTGACAATTCCATTTCATAAAACAGCTTATTTATAAATAGAAATACACTTTCTTTAATTTCTTCTAAAATACCTATTGCCTGAAAATGTGTCAATGTATCTGAGTTTTTACTTAAGGGCTTTGACTTTACAATTTTGATTCGCATACTTTAACTGGATGTTTTTGAATATGACCTGTTCTAATGCATATATAGCGCTTATAGCGAAGTTCTACTGTATCGGTGTATATACAAACAAAACAGTAGACACCGAAAACACTCGTACATAATCCCGTTTTATTGCACGGCCTGTGAGGCTGTGGGACAGACAGAGAAGAAGAAAAACATACACGAGAGGCGTACATATAGAGGTCCTTTTCCATGTTCCCCTTTGGAGGCCGAGAGCTAACTGCAGGCACTCCACTCAACTCAACGACTCCCGCTCAATCATTATGAAAATAGCGGGCTCGTAAATCCTAAATTACAAAACCATGGTTTTATTTGTCAAAATTTGAAACTTATTTGAACAGGCGCCGAGGAAACTTCAGCAGGCCGAAATCGAATTGGGGTTTTTGTTTCGCTGTATTGTGTGTGTGTGTTTCCCGTTCTTTTCGCCTTTGTTTTGTTTTGTTCTTTTCGTATCGCTGTGTGCGTGATTAGCATGCCCATTGGCTCTCTCTCACTCTCATGGAAAGTGTTGGGGATGGGGGCGGGGGCTTGGATCCAGAGCCCCTTTTCAGGCCTCTCTGCTTCTCTCTTTTTATTTCTCACACCCTCTCTTGTTTTTCGGGTTTGCTCCACTCACATGTTTAAGTGTGGAATACAATACACACAAAAAATAAGGTCAGCTTAAGCCAAAGTATAATAAATCAGGTCCTAACCCAAGACATTTTAATAAACATATTTAAAATAAATTCTTAACTCTCTTTTCAATGCATAAACCAAAATAAAATCAATTTCAGAACCACCAAAATTGTTTTCTGTGCACTTGCCTTTCACATGTTTCATATTTCTCCTGATTTTTATCTATAAATTTCTAATTACTGGTTATTTTTTGTCCTCTTCGCGTTATTAACCCTCATCCTCGTCACATGGCTGCCCATTTGGGTTGGGTTAATGATTGATAAATTGTCACTGATGAGCTCAGACACAAAAAAAAAACAAACGTAAAAATATTAACCGCGATTGCATGCTATTAATCTTGGGCTTGATTGATGGACCACTCAAAAACCCCTGACACATCAAAAATTCGATATGAAGTGAGCATTTTTGCATGCTCCGTAAATCCCCAAAATAAAGCCAGATGTTTAATATTTAAAATTTGCACAGATGTCTACGGAAAGAAGTGGAAATTTCTGCGCCCAAAACATCTTACTTACTGATATGGCAATCAAATCGAGCGTCGTACACAATAAAATTAATTTAATTCATTGCCAGGCACAATCTCTGCAAAAAACATTAGAGCTTTTAATTTATCGCCTTTGTAGTAGCTTAATTGTTGTATTCGTTTTTTTCTGTTTTTTTTTGTTGTGTTCCAAATTGCGTTTTACATTTGTTAGTTGAAATTACGATTAGGTCAACTACATAGCATATGTAAATGGCAATTGAAAAAACACTTCCATTTCTGGTATTCGCTTCCCATTTGGATTAGATTTGCAAAAAAAAAAAAACGATATAAAAATAGGCAGCAAGGCCACACAGCCTAGCTATCAAAGTGAAAAAGAATAGAGAGGAAGTAGGTTAAAGCCGACGTTAATGTACTCTAAATACATACATTAAAAAAGATATTAAATTACTTTTTAACATTGACAATTTGTTGTATTATTAAAGGGAGTAGAAGTGAGAGTTTATTCAATTAATAGAGTGTACAAATATATCTAGATATTAAAGAATTGACTTAAAAGGGTAAAACCTTGCTAGAATTAATAAAATTATAATATATTCTGCGGCACGAAACTCGAATAAAGTTTCATGATATATTATTATATCTTCTTCTTGTATATATCACCATAGATGATAACACAATTCAAAGTAAACCCTAAGCTAACACCACTCACCTTACTTTATCGTAAATGTACATATTACATAACATACCTCATTCCTTATACACATAAGGTGACCTATGTTTACCTTTCTATTTCTAGAGGTAAATCTTAAGCAAACCCCCATTGCCATGGATCAGTGGATGGATCCATCTTGTATAGGGAATATTCAGGCGTTGGGTGAATGAATGAAACGTTTTTTTTTTACTATCAGGGGAGGGGCCATATATAAATGTACGTTGCGCAGGGTGCAAATAAGGAGGGGCGGCGGCGTCCATGTGCTTGATACGTAATCATCGCACTTTTTGTTGCTGAAAATGGTCATTTGTGAATGTTTTTTGTTTGTTTGTTTGGGTTGCCATGCGACTCCTTATATGGTCATGTTTTTTTTCTGTGTGGAGATTTTCAAACGCGCGAAATTCGCGAGCCCGATAAGCTGGCTCCTCGAAAAGATATCTCACAACTCCTGCGCAAATCTGCGGAGAAAGATAAGGAGAGTGGGAACAGGTTTTTGGCCCGATGATCTACGCGAGTGTCAATCACAGGACAACTTGGCTAAGTGTAACCAGCAAAAGATTACCTTTTAACATGGTCTGAGAGGTATTAACAAAAGTGTAAAGGGATGTACATTCATACATATATTTTTAAGTATTTATTTATTATAAAAATAATAATACCTCTGTCTTTTTCTAGTACCTTTGCAATTCAATTTTATTTGTATCTTAAGAAAAAAATTAGATTACTTGTTTTCCGGCAGGATTTTATAGGTCAGGAAGTTGAAGAAACCTTATCGTCTATATTTTTCAAAGAATTCATACCCAATTTCCTTGAACAATACTCAAAAATATTTATGGGTTTAGTTATCAACAAAAAATGCCGACTTAGTTCCTTAATTAGGTTCTTGGCAATACCAGAAAAATGGTTAATATGCTTTAATTAATATGAGTACGTTTTTTTTTTTCTTGTAACTAACATTTTCTATACATTTTGCAATTACTTTGATCTTTGATTTATGTTAATTATCTTACAAATTTAAAACAATAGATTAATGCAAAAAATCTTTAATTTCTGATCTACAAAATGATCGGGCTTTGGCACGTTGGACTGTATGACCAAAAGCGGATGAGCAACTGTGGCGGTTGTAGTCACTGATTGCAATTACGATTCCGGCTTATGCAATTCATCATTATGGCCACAATTTGCCCAAGCGACAACCAACAAAAGCAACAAGCGACCAAAAGCAACAACAATACAACAACATAGTGCAATTGAATCGCGTTTGGAAACCCGAGTAACTAAAAAACAACAACAACAATAACAAAATATAAAAGTGAAAACTTGTTTTCCTTTCTGCGCGATTATTGTTCGTTCGTCGTCGCTGCTGCTGTTGTTGTTGTCGTTGTTTTCTTGTAGCTTTATTGTTTTATTGTATTATGTGTTGCATTTGACTTTGACTTTTCAACCGCGTCAGTCGAATGGTCTGGTTTTTCTCCATCTTCCTTGTATTTTTTAGTTTTTTACTTTGTTGCCTCCGCCTCGTCATCGCTCGAAGTCACCGGTAGTAGTAGTCGCTGTTATAAGTCACAGTCACAGTGTGCCCAATCGCATTAAACACAAAAAAATTATGGAAATTGGTTACACCACCAGTTGGCTTTGAAAGATGCACTGTGGGGCTGGCTATCTTCAAGGTCGATCTCTACGGTCACCCCTTGTTGATTATCTGGGTTAGCCAATTAACCATGTTTCAAGTTACAAGTTTAATGCTAAAGAGGTCTTGAAGCCAATGAATATGTAAGGCCACTTGAAGGTATTATGAAAATAAATTACATGTGGCCTTCGAAATTCATATGTCTTTCTTTAAATTCTTTAAAGTTTTAAAGTTTGTTTTTATGAAAATAATTTATAAGTGGTCCTTGAAACTTTCTGGGTTTTTCTTTAAATTCTTTAAAGTTTTCAGACAAATATTTTGGTATATAAAAATATTATGTAATAACGTCAGAATGCACCTGCATTTGAAGTGCATTCAAATTAACACTTGTTCATTAATGGAAAAAATTCAATTATCTAACAGAATGTAATTGACGCAGTTGCCTGCCATTCATCTCGCCCGGAGAACGTTGGTGGTGTGATAATTGCATTAACAGCTGCGGATAATTTCCATGCTCCACTGTTCCGGGGGCCAGCCACCACCAATAATTTTCTGGATGTCGCTTTTTCTACCCTCTCACGCACTTGAATATTGCTTTTTTTATGTCTATTTTGCACCCCCTTCAAACCACCACCCACTGTTAAGCGCCCCTCCCCAAGCTCCCCACACGAAGTGCAATGACGCGAGAGGTCTCTCGTCAGTGGAGAAGTGGAGAAAAGAGCAGGGAAAAGAGCAGAGAGCAGAGAGCACTGGAGGGTAAATATCAAAACACAACCCCCCAAAAATACAAACAGAGAAAAAGATACTGAGAAAATGAGAAAATGAGAGCAGCGACACAAAAGAAAAGAGCCCCAGCTCGAAAAACCCCACTTCGCGCTGCACATTTTGATGGTTTCCTGTGAATATTTTTGATATTTCAATGTGAGGAACTTGTTGCATGCGATACAAAAAAGGCGCTAAAGAGCGAGAAAAAAAAGAGAAACTACGGTTGTCACAGGGAATAAATAAAAATAAATAAATAATGGTAGGGAAAGGGTAGAAAAGTAGGAAGCGACCGCCCAAGTATTATAAATGAACCCCCACTTCTTTGTAATTCCTGTAAGTGACGTCAGCAAGCATGAGATCCCATACAATATGGAAATTTAATGGTTCATTGGAAAATAATAAATTGTGACCAATTAAAAGTTTTATATTTCCATTATTTTTATAGACTACTTTTTATTACCTTAAGTTTAGTATATTAATTCCTAAGATACTTGTAAGAAATAGATTATTTTAGTATAATTTTATTTGATAAAATAAAAAAAATGCTTATATTTTTTTAAGGATTACTATTTAATTATACATTGTTAAATTTCTCTTATATTTTGGCTTTCCATTTACACAAATCTTCGTTGATTAAAATTGCTTATGCAAATTTGCTTTACTTTCCATTGATTGGTTCCATTTGATTTCCTTCGCTTCTCATATTTTTTGTTCCGTTTCCGCAACTGATTGATTTGTTTTTGTTGATGTATTCATGGATTTATCAAACAATATAAATTTCAATTGAGGTTTTGTTTCGTTTTTTTTTTGCTCTTTTCTTTAGCGAGTTCAGCTAGGCAAATATTTATTGCTCCGTCATGGAAGATAAGCGAGTGAAAATAAAAGAGTGAAAGGTTCAAATGCGTGTTTAGAGCTTTTAATTGTTTACTTTTTTTTTTTGTTATTTCAAGCCAGCTGCAATCTGTGTTTTATTTGTTAAGTGCTGCAATTTCTTCAGCGTCTGGCGGCTTACATAAAATTGTTGAACTTTTTTTTTCTTACCTTTTTCGAAATGATTATTACTGTCTGCGAGCGCGTGAAATGTGCTTTTTTCTCTTTGATTGGCTAATTTGAGGTTTTTGTTGTTGGGCTGGTGTTTTTTCTTTTGGCTCAGTCAAGGCCATTTTTTGTTGTAAGGCTCATTTACACGCATTATGATTTAAAGTCATTTTCTTGTTAAGTCGCCGCCGCTGGCATATGAATATTTTGTCAAGGGGGTGGGGTGGGGTTGCATTGTCTCCATTGAATATTAACTAATCGCATTTATGACCCATTTCGATAAAAACGGCAGCCGAAGCATTCGTATTTAATGGCCCTCAAATTATGTCATAAATGCAGCCATAATCATATCCATTTTGAGATTTGATTTTGGATGGAAATACTTAGCGGATGAAATCAGCCAGCAGTGTGATTCTTGGGCTATTTAAAGATGCTTATTCAGAGATTGAAGTGGACTGTATGAGTTAAGGAATTATTTATAGTTTAAAAGGGGGAGACTAGATTTGTTTTTATTTCTAGTAGCCGAGTTAAATAAAATAAATCTTAAAGATCTTAAAAGAATTTCAAAATTCCCCTTAAATTATAGACTGAAACAAAAATTCTTTAAAGCATTCTTTTCCTTTAAAAAAGAAACCCCTCCTAGTTAAATAAACAAATTTCTTAGGGCTTTATGGCGCAAATTTTTATGAGCCCCTATTTAGTACCAAATAAAATACACCATATAAACTTACGCCATTTGTACCTAAATGGCTGCATAAAATGTAATGATTTTATTTACAAAGTAAAGGCAAACTTTTAAACTCTGGCCCCCATTACAATAGTTTTTTATAGTTTCCTACATTTTGCCATGTGGTATAGCGATATTATCGTTTATGATTTTATTAAAATTCTACAGATAAGCTTTAGAGAACCTCTTATAACGACGTCTGACGTCTGCTTTTTATGCTCATTCATGGTCAAATATTTGCCTAAATATAATCGCTTATCCCCCAAACAAAAATTACTTGAGATTACTTAACCACATCAAAAAGTAACAAATTTCCATAAAGCTCTGACCGAAAGGCAAAAAACAAACAGAAACGAAGAGCAATCATAAAAATGTTTATTAAATTTATTTCATCTGTTTGTTGTTGTTGTTTGTTTTTTTATTGTTGTTCCCAGCTATTATTATTCCGACTGATAAGCGTTTTGCACCCGCATGGCTATGGTTCCGAATTTTTGTTCTGTCTTGATTAGCTCGATGCGGGATTTTGATTACGAAATTCTTTTAATGGACTCGCTGCTCAGCGCCCCTCTTTTTTGATATTAATACCCTCTGATCTTGGGGTCAAAGTGTGTGTATTCTATTTACGAAAGCGTAGAAAGGAGGGCGATATAATGAAACCTGAGAAAAAAGAATATGTCCTCGAATTGGTATATAATTATATAATAATAATAAGAATATTTTAAATAATGGTCTTATTATGTATTAATTTTCTGCTTTTATTGATTAAAGAGATTGCCAATGAATTTATAAGCTTTCAAATATTTGTGAAGATCAGTGCAACATTTCCCCTTTTCTAGATACATATGATCCATTAAAATTATTTATATTTATTTAATAAACATAATGGAACCATTTCCAAAGCGAATAATAGAGGTAGTGATGTTTATCGAGAGAAAAATCTGGATATGATATATCGGTTAGAATATTCCACTCAATGTCATATCGAAATATTATAAAGTTTGAAATATCGAATTTTGAACAATCGAAAAATATCGAATTTATCGGTTAAATATCAGAATATGTTATATATTTTTTGTTTTTGCTTGTTAAAAACACAATCTTCTGTAGTTCTTTATAATTTTCCCAACAATGTTAGTTTAAAGTAAGGATCTTTTTTAGAACAGAATATCTATTTAAAGAGCATATATTGCAACGATAAAATATCTCTTTTATATGTCGGCCTTTTAATATATTATCGATATATATCAATATTATCTGTCATCCCTATTTAGGACAACTATCAATATTTGATTTGATTTTATTTGATTTGATTTGATTTATTAAAGCAATGGACTGCTCATATGTTCCGGAGAATACAAATGTAATATAAATTAACATTATATATTAACATTATACAATAACATTCTATAATATCGACATAATTATTTAAGGTACCTCTCAGTCGAATCCCTATACTTCATATATTTCTACTTGTTCGAACTATAAACGTTTCTGACTCGAGGCAAAAACAAATTTTCTGTTTATTGTACAAAATTCAGTTTTTGTGGCGTGGGGTGGGGCTGTGGGGCAAATTGTTTGTGTTATTGTTTATGAGGAATGTTGAATTCGGAATGCCACATGTGTGTGTGTGGGGCTGCTGAGTTGAGTTGGTTCTGTTTATAAAACAAATTGCTGTTCGTTCAGATTTAGAAATGCATTTTCTGCCTGGGTTCCAACTTCTCGGAATCGCTCTCTCGCTGTTTGGGGCCAAAGTGATTTTGTTGTTATTGTTGTGGCTAGTTCCAGGGAAAGGTCAGTTTTCAGGGAGGTTTTTCAGTGAGTTTTTTAGTTAGTTTTTTTTCTGGGAGTTTTTTTTGTAACTCCCAGTTTCCCCACGCTAATTCCCAGTAACCATTTAGTGTCCCGTTCCCAGGTTTTATTTACAGAGGCTCCAACCGTTGCGCAATGCAAACTGTTTTCGGACTTTGTTTGGTGGACTTTGACTGGACTTTTGACCGGTTTTTGCTTTTTGTCTTTTGCCACTTGTCAAGCCGCTTAACCAAAATATAAAAAAAAAAGGAAAAAAATGCCACAAATTAAACTGAAAATTGTTATTAAAAGCGCGTACAAGACGACGAACGATGTCGACGCGGAAAATTAGTGGCTGCGACAGCGACTGAATGAATGAATGAATGACTGAATGAGTGACTGAAGCGGACAGTTGGCGGGGCTGAGGGATTGAGTGAAAGCCGGTAAGCCACTTTGCAGGTGGGGAATGAAAATGACTGACTTACATTGCCGAATGCTTTTGACTTGACCACTTGGACGACTTCCTGTGGTTGCATCTCCCGCTGGGTTGATTGACCACAAAAATGTATATATGTATATATTTGTATGTGTATAAAAAGCCTTAGAGGAGGCGTGGCAGATTAGCTAATTTCATGACTCACCTGCCTGGATAATTAGCGATGGGCGTGGGGCACAAACGGCCGACTAAACGTGGCCAATAAATTCTGACACGCCATTAAAATTAAAAGAGGCAGAAAAAAAACCTTAAACTTTGATAGAAGGAATTTCAAAGGAAAAGTGGGTGCACAGTTAAAAATTAAAGGTCCTATAATAAAATTGTTATAAATTTGTAAAGTCCATTTTTAATAAAGAAAATTAACCTTATGGTTATGGTTTCATTTCCTTTATTAAAAATGTACTTTAAGAATGTTTACATAAAAAGTTTAAAACAATTATGCTGGAAATTCCCCTTAGAAATTAATAAGAAATAAAAGAATTCATAGCATTTTATTATTTAAAAGTGTATAACATAAATGTAGTCATGTATAATAAAAAAAATATAACTTTAAGAGATCTAAAAAACACGACACAAAGTACATACAAAACACGTAACTAAACAAACAACCATTTCTATAGTGTATACATATTTATATCCAACATACATAAAATATCCAATAATCTAATGATAATATAATAAAGTTATAGCCAATCGATCATAATTTAAAGACCATTATTTTCTGTGTAGCTAAAAGGGATAGCCTTGCGTGCGGGCTTGATGGCGGCAAACACAAGTCAATGTGGCAAACACAAATAAATAGTAAATATAAAATTTCTATGACTAACACGCGCCTACAACAAGGGGAGAAATATACAGAAAGAGGGCTGCTTTTGGGTGGGTTTATTTAGCTGGAACCAGAGACAATTGGTAATTAGGTTCCGTGACATAATTGTAAGCCAGAAAATGAAAAAGCTATTGAACACGTACATCTGGCAATGAAATTATTTAAGTAGGTTTCCACAAAACTTAAGAGAAATTATATTAAAAGGTTTTTGGGATTATATTTAAAGGGACTGTGAATAGAAAATATAATGTTTTTGTAATTTCAAAAAGATTGGAATATGTTAAATGTGCTAAGTATTTTATTATTAAGAGTAAGGGAACAAAAACTAGTATAAAATACATTTATAAATGAACAGAGTTAGGTGATTATACTTATAAAAAGTCATATGAGTTTACACATAATTTAATTTGAATTTTATAACTTCCGCTACCCTTATTAAATATTTTAATATAACAGTAACTTATCTAATTTACATTTGAATGCTTTCCAAACTTTATTTATTTGTTTAAGATTATCTACAACTTTGTATTCCAATTCTCTCATTTTTATTTCACTAAAATTAGCATCAAACGATTTTCTTTTCTCTTTTCTAATTCGTTTTTTTCTTCCGTTTCCAACAATAAATCTTCTTATGGTTTTTTCATTCCAAACCCAATAACCACAGAAACTTGGTCCACACAAGTTTGGACCAACAAAGTTTTCACACAAAAGGAAAACTGCTAAGTAGTAGGAAAAACATGTCACAGTTTGGGCCAAGGAAGTGTCCGTTATTTGATGGCTAGCAGGAAAAGAGTTGAACCAATTTTTTATTGACACATTTAAATTTGTAAGGAAATCAGCTCAGATCTGTAGGAACTTTTTGCCCAAAATCCAACGATATACACAAATTTGCTTTTAGCCATAACACAAGTTTGGATAGCTGGTTTATTTATTGAACTGTGTGTTCCTCTGCTCGTTTCTATTTCTGTTATTTTTGGCCTTGTTAGGTAAATATTTACTCAAGACATACGCACACTCACTTTTGTGGTAAACAAATAGACGAAACCAACCCCACTGTGTTCTATATTTTCTTTCTTTCTTTTTTTTGTTTAGCCAGAAAAACTTCTAGGGAAATTAGCAGCAGAACAACCTCTTAACCCCTGACTACACGCACAGCTGATTTCGTCGCCTGTAAATTAACCCGTAACCAGGCATAAAAACCACTCAGAGAAAAACACCTGACGAGCGAGCGAGCGAGCCCCCCACCCCCCCACTAGAAATATACACTGACAGAAGCTTTTATGACTGAGTGCTTATGCGTGGAGGGGAATTAGGGGGAGGTTTTTAGGTTTGTTGTTGTTGTCAAAGAATAGCGATTGTTGTTTGTCGTGACTTCTGCTGCTGCTGCTGTTTGCTGCTATCCTGTTGAAAAATCAGGGAAATCTATTTATTGATGTTTTTCGCACAAGCCCACTGCGCGTGTGACAGAGAGGGCACGAGGGTTCCCCAAGGGTTCGATGCTGGCGCATGTGACGTCACAGAAAGAGACGGACGGGCATCCGTCGAGCGAGAAAGAGAGGCGGCGAAATGCAAAAGAGCTTACTGGGTTTTGTAAAAGCTTTCAAGGCAAAGGAAAGCTAAGTGCACTTGGAAAATCAGTTATTTTATTTTAATAAGTTAATTTTATTTATTATCTGTAAGTAATCAATATTTTAAGCGCTATGAAAACGGAATAGAGATACTAAAACATAGTACTATGACATAACAATCGGTTTAGTTAGTGACAGAGCTGGGAATAATCGATTTCAACATCGATATAATCGAGTCCTTTGGTTTTAATCAATCATAAATATGGTTTCCAAAGAATTAACCTATTGTAAACCTTGAGTTAAAGAGCAAGTAATGGAAAAAACTAATGGGCTATAGATCTATTGATAGATGTATATTTTTAGCTTTGTAAAATTAAAATTAGTTTTCATCGATTTACATGATCGATAAATCGATTTCGCTGTAAATTCGCTTTCTCCGCTCTATTTAATTGCTTTGTAATAATATTTTTAAACAATGTTTTAGCGTGAAGAAATAATTTTTGCAATTTAATATTATAAAGCAATAATAATGAAAAAGAAATTGAAAAATTATTTAAATAACTGAAATATTTATCGATAGATTTTCTTTATTTAAATATCTAAGTAAATATATCTGTACATATGTAACTCTATATATTTTTCAAATACAAATATTTTTCCCTGTGTATCTCGACAGCTTTCCTCCCATTGTGCCCGCGCACTTTCATTGTCCTGCTGCCACCCAATAACTCCCTCTCCCTCTACGCCCACCACCGTCTCTGTCTAATCCTGTTGCCCGTGTTGACGTCATAGCTCCTGTTTTGGCGACTCCTGTTGCTCCTGTCTAGAGTGTCAGCCATCGTCTTTTCCTGCTCGCCGGTTGATTTGAGGCGGAGTATTTGAGTTAGAGTTGCTCAATGGCGGGCTCCCTGTTCCGCCCCTTTGTAGCCGCTGTGGGAACCACCCCACTGGTAACCAGTCCCCTGTTAACCACTCCCACCGAGAAACCGCCCCTTTTTGTCGGCTGGAGAAATACTGGAGTGGCTGAAACTTCCCCTGCTGTTCTTCTCCTTGATTTCGTGGATTTCTTGGTTTTTTTTTTGGCTTACTTTTTTTTTGTAGTTTGTTTGCCGGCTAAGAAGTTGGTCCATGTCTTGGGCTGGCGTCTTACGAAAAAAGGGGCCGGAAAATGCGGGAAAATGTGCTGGTGGCTTCCCCGTTCTGTTTGTGTTGTGTGTGGAGCGGCCATTTTCTCCATGGAGCCAATTAGCACCAGGCGGCCAGGAAAAGGAAGCTGGGGGGCAACCCCAAGCTTGTCCTGTCGATTTTCCGATTTCTTCCCCAGGAGCAGCCTGTGCCGATGCTCCTCCAAAAAATTTTCCCGAGAGAGAGACAGAGGCGGAGAGAGCACCGACCGCCGAGCACCGAGCACCGGAGCTTCCGGAAAAGCTCCTCTTGCAGGAGGAGCTGGATGCTGTAGTGCCTACCTCTTTTTTTTCGGTGCTTTGTCATTCTGCACACGTGTGGCATGTCCTTTATTTTCTGCAGACAGGCAGGAGCGTCGGGTCAAGGCTACTGCCTGCCGCCTACTAGCAGCTGTCAAATGCCCCACGCGCAACATGCAACATCCTTGTGGGTAGATTGACTCATAATGCGCCACAAAAAAGGGTATTGCAGGTGCATTTCCTATGCTGTTTGGTTGTTTTTTAAAGCTTAAAGGGATAAATCTTATACAAAATAATATTATTTTATAGCTTAAAAACCTAGGTGGGCATGCAGTGGCTCTTTAAGCTCTCGCCTTTAGCGAACCGTTAAAAAACAATGCCAATTTTGCGTTAGAGAGGCGTGTTCTCGAGTATTCAAAAACAAAATGAGTGAAAGGGGCGACGCACATGAAGATAAATTGCTTGTACATTCCATCTGACTCAATATTGCAATGCTCTTTCCGTTCTATTTCATGCCCAACGCTGCTCTAAGAGTAAGAACACAATAAATTTCACCCTTTTAAAAGATAAGAAAATATTTTTTAAATATAATTGGGTTGAAAAGTATTTACAAAGACGGATTACAATATACATCTTATGAAAATTGTATATTAAATTGATTAAATGATTTTACAACTCAAGAAGCTGACAGTCTTTTGCAATAATTACAAAAGAATAATAGTAATATCCAAAAATAGTATTCTACCTTCGACTAGTTAAGTTTTAAAATATATATTTTCTATTTAATGTGCTCTGACATTTGGGGTTGGTGCTGGCTTTCGATTGAGAACAAAGAGCTTTCACTTTCTGAAGGATCTAATCCGTTTTGGCTTTAGTTTGCCGTTGGCTATATGTCTTTTTTTTTCTGTTCTAAGCAGTTCGCTCTCTGTGTTCGTGGCTAAAGTACGTATCTGGGTCAGTTGTTTGTTTGGTCGTTTGCTTGGGCTTGCATAAGCCCGTCCGGCGGCAGGGAAAACTGCATCCCCAACCCCCAATGCAAAAAAAAACCCCATACCCCGTTTTGGTTAGCTGCTGCAAATGAGGAAGCCTAAAATAGCAAGCCAAACGCGTTACGTGTTGGCGTTGCACTGCACAAACTTGCAGCAGCAGCAACAGCAGCAACAGCAGCAGTTGCAGCAGCAGCGGCAGCAATCGATTGAGGGGTCTGGTTACCAACATTTTCCTTCTCGGCTCGCAGTTTTGAGTCGTTTGTCGCGTTGATAAGAACGTCGTGGAAAGCGAAAGTTACCAGAAAATACCACCTACACCTATTTGCTCACCTATTATTATAATAAACTTTTATTACAACCAGTAAATAAAGGAATACAACAAAGCATCAAGAAAAAAACAATTGATTGTTCTCCCAAACCCACAAAATTAAACCAACAAAAATGACATATTTCAAGACCTCTTTACAGTAAAGTTGAAAAGCAGAGACATGGGATTTCTATTTGTATTCAGACCTCATCAGAAAAGTAATAGAATTAAGAATATTCACAAATATATGACACGTGGAAGAAGGCCAAATGGAATCGAAATTATATGGTTGCCAGATTTTTCTGGCCGAAGTATAATGGTGCTTAATATCACAACAAATGCATTTTGTTTGACTTTAACCTAAATGTTTTTTTACAAAACAAAAACTCTTTGCTTACAAAAAAAAAATGCAAACAAAATTTTATTCCATGTGGAAAAGTTTCATCTGAACTGTAAACAGGGAACTTCATCGAATTTACCCCGAAAAATATTGAAAGCCCAGCAACAATCGATTGTTTTTCGCATCCTCACAATTGAAATTAAATCTCCATTTAAACCACATTTCTTAAGTGTACACAAGCAGTGATAGTTGACCAAAAGAGGTGGAAATATAGCCAAAATGCAGCGTCCCTCGTCGAATATCTCCAGCAGCATCATGAACCGCATGTCCGTCTTCGAAAGTGAGTCAAGAAGCCAGCCGGTGAATAATTCATTTGCTTACTTATTCACTCATTCACACATACGTTCATTTATTCATCGCTACTCTATTCATACAGACTGCTTCTTGTGTTGTAGGCGCAGACAAACAAAAGTCAGTGAAATCGTGGTTATTTCTTTTTGTTTTTGGCTTTCCACCGAAACCGAGACGACCGGGCTTTCAGCGATGGTGTAAAATGATTAAGTACAGGGTAAAAGTGTAGAAAATTCGGCCAAGTCGGGGTAGTCTCACATATCACATGCCATCACACACAAGACATATGGCTGATAAGGTTGAAAAGACGCTCAAAGGTTTGTTCGGCATTGAGGCGTTGAGATTAGTTTACGTGGAAATGCCATGAAGAGATTGGTTATTTGTTAGAGAAATTTAAACCTATTTTTAAAGTGAACAAAACAATTGTGGAAAACTGTGAAAATGGCTGATATGCGCTTAAAAGGATTGCTATCATCAAAAGATACTTTGTATCTTCAAATGATTAAATGTATTTATTTATTACTCACTTTTGTTATGTAATTTCTGACTTTTGTGATGTAAACAGAGATGATTAAACAATAAAATAAACAGATTTGTCCATTAAGCAATGACATAAAACATTTAGGTAATTGAAGAAAAGTTGTACGAAAGTAATACTGGTTTTTATTATTACAAACTTGCTTTAAGAGAGAGAAATTCAAGTTGTCTTTAATAAATCTAATAATAATTTCATAATCACTTGAGTAGAAAACCCTATTAATGCTTTAATTTAATTTTTAATAAAATTATAAAATGGTTATAGGTATAATCATGTTTTCCAGCTCTTTTCAATTCCAAAAGCCAAACAGTTAGAAAATTGCCCCTGTTGCTGAGCCAGTTAACCCCGCCATGACAATGGTTTGCATTTAACTGTGCTGTCATGGCTTGTTGGTCCCTTAACCCGGTTGTTGTAGGCTGAATAGGCTGGAAAACTTTCATTTGGAGACCTCACCGCAGACCCCAAACGAGCAGAGCACTTGTTAATAATTCAGAGAGCTCTTCTACGGGCCATCCATATCATAAATTGTGTGTACTCACAATGCACTCCAATGTTGTCTTGATTTACGGGCCTTAGACTGGGTCGCCTCCGGTCATTCGGAGTGAAAACAAATTGCATATAATTAGCCCAGAGTGGGTTGTCTTGTACTGGGACTCGTACTGGTACTGGGGTTGGGGCTCCCTTATGGAGTCGCCTCCATTTATTTCATTTGCGTTAATTTCACACCCGAACCGCCGCCCGCCCTGCCCCCAAACCAAACCCAAAACACATGTGCAGTGCTCATTAACCCACATGGCATGGCAGTGGCCAGTCGAACCACTCGATTGCGCAAGTGAAAACTTGTTGGGGCGACGATGGACACCACCGTAAGTGAAGTGAAGCCCCGGCCGGGAATGGATGGGTTATACCCTCGCCACTTGGGTATTCTAATTTTGTAGAAAACTAGAAATGAATACTTTTATTTAGCATTTGGATTCGATTACAAATAAAGTAAAGGAACATTTCTTTTCTGTTCATAGTTAATATATTTATAAACTAGAAAGGAAGCTAACTTCGGCAAGCCGAAGTTTAAAAACCCTTGCAGTATGTAAGTAATTAAATATGCCAATTTTCCCATATCGTTCCTATGGCAGCTATATGATAT
>JAEIIU010048552.1:0-43021 GCA_018874675.1 Drosophila baimaii | reverse complement strand
TATGTCTATTGAAAGAACATTTAAATACCTTTATACAGAATACAAAATATTATTAGAAATATTTAAGAAAACAAAAAAAAAAAAACATTTTCATTTTCAAAATCGTACGAATGTAGCGTGCGACACGCGAGACTTGCCCATATCTTAAAACTCGTTATCCGAATATGTGCTTTTAGACGTATTTATTTATTAATTCCATTTTCAGGCCCCGGTTTTGTGCCATGGCTAGGGAATACCTTGCAGGTAAGATTATAATCTATAAACTCTTCTTTAACCTTCGAGTGTAGTATTGATTATTATTATTTGTATTATTATTATTCGTATTATTCGTTTTTAATAAATCTTTCCCCCATTTACCTTTAGTTCCGCAAGGAAGCCCGCGCCCTGGGCGGTCAGCACATCCTATTCGAGCGCTGGGCCAAGGACTATAAAAGTGAGCTGGTGGGATTGAAATTAGGCAGGGAGTATGTGGTAGTGGCGTTGGGACATGAGATGGTAAAGGAGGTGCAGCTTCAAGAGGTGTTTGAGGGACGGCCAGACAACTTCTTCCTGCGCCTGCGCACCATGGGCACCCGCAAGGGGATCACTTGCACGGACGGACAGCTTTGGTACGAGCACCGTCACTTCGCCATGAAGCAGATGCGCCACGTGGGCTATGGTCGCAGCCAGATGGAGCAGCATATCGAGCGCGAGGCAGAGGAGCTGCTGGCCCAGCTGGAGCGCACAGACGAGCAGCCAATCGAGCCGGTCACCTGGTTGGCCCAGAGTGTCCTGAACGTACTGTGGTGTCTAATAGCCGGCAAGAGGATTGCCAGCGAGGAGGATGGCACCCTGCGCCGACTGCTCGACCTGATGAACCGACGCTCCAAGCTCTTCGACATCTGCGGCGGCCTGCTGGCCCAGTTTCCCTGGCTACGCCATGTGGCCCCCGATCGCACCGGCTATAATCTCATCCGTCAGTTGAATACAGAGCTATATGGTTTCTTCATGGACACCATCGAGGAGCACCGTCGGCAGCTGGCGAAGGATCCGACACCGGCCGAGAGTGACCTCATCTACGCCTACCTGCAGGAGATGCAGGACAGGAGTGCGAACGGCGAGAGCAGCAGCACCTTCAACGAGACACAGCTGGTGATGACCATCCTCGACTTTTTCATTGCCGGCTCCCAGACCACCAGCAATACGATCAATCTGGCTCTCATGGTGCTGTCCATGCGTCCGGATGTCCAGGAAAAGCTGTTCGCAGAGGTGACTGGCAGCGTTGCTGCCGACGCCACCACTACGGATGCATTTCCTCATCTCAGCAAGCGGGAATCAGTGGACTACATGGATGCCTTTATCATGGAGGTGCAACGATTCTTTCACATAACTCCGATCACTGGGCCGCGAAGGGCTTTGTGGTCCACCAAACTGGGTGGCTACGACATCCCAAAGAATGCCACCATTCTGATTAGTCTGCGTTCCGTGCATCTGGATGAGGAGCATTGGAAGGACCCGCTGGAGTTCCGTCCGGAGCGCTTTATCGATGCAGCTGGAAAGTGCTTCAAGGATGAATACTTTATGCCCTTCGGAATGGGAAGACGCCGTTGCCTGGGCGATGCTTTGGCCCGCGCTTGCATCTTCTCATTCCTGGTGCGAATCGTGCAACATTTCCGTATTGTCCTGCCGGCAGGCGAGACGCCCTCGATGGTCCTACTGCCCGGGATCACCCTAACGCCAAAGCCTTACAAGGTGCAGTTCGTTAAGCGATCCTAGGGTTAAGTCGGCCGGAATATATAGGCTATAATCGATATGCTGTAGTGTGTGAGGAATACTTGAATAAAAAAAGGATTTAATGGAAAATGATTTAAAGATTTTTGTTTAATTTTTTTTCCTGACTTTGAATGTGCGAGCGCTCAACAGAATTGCTCTGCACGTATTGTTAAGAAAGAGCGTAAAAAGGACTATTCAACCAAAGACACTAGAAGTACACAAATAGAGTCCTCAAAAGAGGGCAGTTCTCTCGACGAGGCTTCTCTAGTTATGCCATGCTCTCAACTTTGTGAGCGCGGAAGAGCGGAAGAGCAGGACAGCGGAAGAGCTCGCTCAAAAATTGAAAATTTTGGCTCGCATATTGGAAATTAAATGTATGGTCGTTACTCATCTTAGTACTTCTAGTGCCAAATATCAAAACGTAGAGAGAACACAAATCAAGTGCTTAGATCCTTAAAATAAATAATTAACCAACAGCTTCAACGTCTTGGATTGTTCTGGTCTGTTTTTTGTTCTTTATTGATGTGTGTCCTCAAAATCGAATGACAATGCTTTTTCGTCTTGGAATTTGAAACAAATTGTGGATAACAAAATCAAATAAAAGGAAACATTTTAAGTTTCTTGTCATCATTACATCGTATAGTTCCTTTTGGTTCGTTTGTTTGTTTGTATGAATGTATAACAACAACAACACCGAGGCAAGGCTCTCAACGTACATAATCGGGGCTTAATCGAAAATATTTACAAACTCAGGCTGAGAAAAGCAAAAAACATCATATACATTAGGTTGCATATGACATTATAAAATAGTACATACATATAAGCTAAGTGACAGCGATCTCGCCAGCTTGAGAAATGCTCGAGTAAGGTCATGATGATACTGGTCCTGGACCACGTTATAACTTCGAAAGCGTAAAACTAATGAATCGCAGAAATAAAGTGTATACGACGAGCGACGACGATGTGTGGCAAAAACAAATTATACATAATAATGCGCCGACTTTCCTTAAATGCTAGTAGTTACTGCACTTGGGCATTGTCCGTCCGCCTCCTTTTGTGTCCCTTGCGTCAGCCGATGTTTCGTTTTCGCCTCTTAGATTCCAACAGGCAAGCCACCTCCTCCGCTCTCCCCCCGCTTCCTGTTGACTTGTGTGCTTTTGTTATGGAGTTTGGAGTTCTTTGTTTAGGATGCAATCGCACAATCGCATGATATATTCCCGTCGTTCGGTTGCTAAAAGTTAAAGCCGCTGCTAGGCATGTTGTTCGGATCGAACTCAAACTGCTGCTCTCCCGCCACGGGGGCCACGCGGCTGTCCTCCTCCTCGTTGCCAAAGTACTGTTCGATTATGTAAAAGGATTTGTGGTATATGTCGCGATTTTCGTGCGCCTGCAGATACTCGATCTTATCCAGACCTGAAATTAAAGGGGTGGTTTTTTCCTTGTCCACACTAAATGTGATTCTGACTTACCTCCACACTCCTCGATGGTAATGGCATAGGGATTCGGTCGCACCTGGAACTTTTCACCGGCCTTCAAAATATTCTCGAGCGCATTCAGCGCCACCTGCACAATGTCCGAGTCGACGGTGGTGAGGAAATCGCACATGGGCGGCACGCAGCCCACCTCGACCAAATAGTGGATCTGTTCGGAGGTGCCGCTGCTCGTGGCATTGGTAATGGCCCAGGCAGCCTCCTTGCGTGTCTTGAACTCGGCGGTCTGCATAATGATCATCAGTTGGGGGAATATGTTGGCATTGATGATGGCCTGGATCTGCTCCCGATTGCCGGCGGCTATATTCGAGATGGTCCAGCAGGATTCCTTCTTGATGGTTTCCGCCGTCGAGCGTAGCAGGTGGCTGATGCAGGGCAGAGCGTTGAATCCCAACACCACCTGGGTCTGCTGATCATCGCCCGTCACAATGTTGCCCACGGCTCTCAAGGCGGCTGTACTCACGTTCTGCTGGGGATGCCTAGGGGAACGAGGAGGAATGTGGTTGATTTTAGGGACAAACATACAAAGGGGCACCCCGAGTACTCACAGTAGCAGCTCGACGAGCCGACGACAAACGCCCGCATCGATTACAGCCTGAATTTTATCGTTAGGTCCGTCGGACAAGTAGCTAATGGCCCAGCAGGTGTCGCTGAGCACGTCCGCATCGGTGTAGTCCAGCAGACGTGCCAGTATGGGCAGGCCGTGCACGATTTTTGCAAAGTCTGCGGGCGGATTCTTGCCGCGGCACAGATTCGAGAGTGTCCACACTGCATTCCGTATCATTGTAATGCGTTCCGAGTTGCCCAGGACGCTGTGGACAAAGAAATCACACATTAATCTCTAGGCTCTAGGCCACCATGCTATGGTTACTTACTGCAGGAGGGGCATTAGAATCCCTGAGCCAAGCAGATGATCCCGACACATGGGCGAGTCGCCGGCTATGTTGCCCAGCGCCCAAACGGCCTGTTCCTGGACATCGTCGTGTGGGCTTGAAAGGAGCTCAATAAATATGGGCACAGCACCGGCCTCGATCACGATCTTCGTTTGGTGTGAGGTGCCCGAGGCAATGTTCGTCAACGTCCAGGCGGCTTCGAATTGCAGCGTGGCATTGGCGCTATTCCGCAGAAAGATGACAAACCGCGGCACGATCCCCTTCTGGATGACCTCCTCGATGGGCGGGTTGGGGTCGCGGGATAGCAACTTCCGGAACTTTTGTGTGGCCTCCAGCTGGTCGGTTTCTCGTGCGCTGTACAGCATCTGAATCATCTCGTCATTGATCACAGAGGCCTGTGGCCCCGTTCCGGCCGCTGCCTCATTTGGCCCGGGAAAATGTGATGGTCCTGTGCTGCTGTCGGCCATGTGCATATCTGCAGTCTGCATATAAGGAGAGAGTATGTATGTAGGAGGTCTGTCAGGTTTAAGAGGAGGAGTAGAGCCCACCTGCTGCTCGGTGCTGGTACTGCTGCCTTCTATGCCCGCCGACGTCGAGGATGTGGCTGGCTCCAGCACCACATTGCGTCGCTTGAAGAGCTGCTGTTCGCGCTTGTTCTTCCGCAACTGGATGCCGACTTCCTCGCGACGCCGCCGCATCTCGGTGGAGTCCAGGCCGGCATTTTTATAGCGCTGCTTGTGAGTGGTGGACATGTCGTCGTCTTGGCAATTAAAACTCTACGAAGAATAACAAGTTTTACTCCCTGTATTTGGCCAGGTGGTTGAATTATTATGACTTTGTTAGCAACTCCAATCCCAAAACTGGATTTGGAAGTCTCGAACGCGGCACACTACTGCTGCTGCTGTGAGGTAATCCTCAATCTCTAGAAATGATACCCGAGAGATCACGTTGCCCTGCCTGCCCTGTTTTATGTACATTCATTCACACGTTAAATCATTTCCATTTTCCTGGCAATATGCACAATCACAACACTTTCACATTTTGTTGTGTGCGCACACTGGCTGCTTAGCGGTGCATGTGTGTGCGTGGGCTTAGGTCAGCAATTCTTCTGGGTGTCACTTGTGTCACACACATTCGCACCTGGCCGCCACAACTACGGAACCATTTCGGTGGCAGCTCCCACGTAATATAACCACTATTTACCTGTGCAGGAAAATCTTTTCCGTATTCCAATCATGCGAAGAGGATGCAAAATTTTACACGTTTTGACGAATGGGGTTGCCAGATAGACAGCAGCTGAATGCATCCAGCTGATGCGCCTATCGATAACGATAACATAAGGTGCATCGATTTAATTTAAGCAATTTAAAAATGAAGGAATCCAAAAGAAAATCACGTAAAGCGGCTGTAAAACCTAAAGATTCGACAGATTCGGAGAAAAAGGAAACCATAGAGCTGCTGCACGAATACAATGACCTGAAGGACGCCACACAGATTGTCCTGGGAGCCTTGGCGACTATTAAAAGCGTCCCCATCCGATCGCTCTATTCCACCTACGGCCTGCCTCTCGACGAATAAAACAATACGATATGTAGTTTGTAGTCTCGATGTACTTGTTGTAAATAGTGTAAATACAACCAAGTGCCCGTAAATGCCTCCTGGTTGGGCAGTTCCTTGTTGTCTACCACTAATAAATCCACTTAAAACTAGTCATTGCACGTGGCTACTGGCCGGCGTGGAAGTAGGACCGACAGCGTTCATTAAAAGCCTTGTAGGTTCGCTCTTTGATGATATCCTCTATGTTGAGCTCGGCCTGGAGCACACGGAGCTGCATTGAATTAAAGAAATTTGCTTGAATCTGTACCGAAGGATGTATCACAGAACATGGCTACCTTGCGCTGTTCCGCCTTGAACTTGCTGTCCGTATCAACATCGTCCGGATGGGCCTCCCGGTTCTCCCGCAGCTGCTTCAGATTGGTGGCCGATAAGGTTATGCAACTGCGTATGCTATCTTGCTGCAAGGAGGGATTTAGCTTCGAACGGCCTAATCATACATGGAAGAGTTACCCGGGACAGGTGCGACTGCTGGAGCTTAGCGTAGAGATCTCGGCAGGTGCTCTCGCTGTTGACCTGACCCTTGAACGAGTCGGTGGGCAGGGCGTTCAGTGCATATATAATTTTGTCGTCCACATCTCGCATCTTCTTCAGCGCCTCCTGTTTGTAGTAAATTTAAAGACATGAAGTCTCGGCTAGTAACATACAATATTAATATAACCATGGCTGAAGCCCCACCTGAAAGCCGAGAAAGTCCAAGCACAGAGTGGCCATTAAGTAAAACGAGTAAATCTTCTTTAAAATAATAAAAACAAACGCTAAATGTAAATTGCCGGCGCAATGTGCCAGTCGGCGGCGCTGCCACCTGACTCAAAACATCGCAAAGCAACTATCGGACAGTCAGGTGAGTGCATTCGGCTCATCTCTAGATTATTCGTCAAAAAAATAATAACAAATATAAATCCAACTAAAAGAGTTGTCAGAATGCCGCTCAAGTTTGAGGATGTTCACGATAAAATCGAAAGCGGCGTCTACAAGCTGGCGGTGAACGACAAAAGCACGCGTAGCACTGTGTGGCGCGTGTATCGCAAAATTGAGAAGGACGATGGTAGCTTTGTGGAAAACGTATTGTACTGCATCGGCTGCAAGAGTATCATGTCCTTCGCCCACAAGTCAACGACGAATCTACGCCGGCACAGGTGCCACCTGCAATATATTAAGAAGCAGGACTTTTACGGCTACAAGAAGAGCGGACAATCCAAGTCGGAGGATATGGAGATGGAGCCGGAGTCGAATGTGGAGCTGGAGGATAAGCAGTCCATTCCGGATGAGATGGAAATAAAGCCTATCGTCGCCGACGTGGCCTCCTTCGCTGCCGAGGTCGACAGTGGCGTCCGTTTCCCCGGTGTTTCATCTCAGGCCCAACTTCCAATCCTGCAGCACCAGCACCATCACCAGGACATTCCGGAGATCTCACTGCCCCCAGACGTCAGTGGGAGCGAGGAGTCCAACATATACGCACAGACTTGGTCCCTAGAATACCGCAAGCTTAGTGAGGATCAGAAATTCTATGCCAAAAAAGCCATAGATGAGATCTTTGTCCTGGGGCGGCTGCGACGCCTCACCCTAAACACTGTGCCAACGGCAGAATAAAATAGATTAGTCACGTTAAGCCATTTCTTTAAGTTAATCTTATACACATTCATATGTTTATACATACATATATTGTATTTTGTGTCCCACGGTCTCGGATCTAACAAAATAAAAATGTTGATAACTCAATTATGAACACATAAAGACTAAAAAAAATTTCATTTTCTAAAAAAATCAGTAAAAATAATATTAAAAATAATAAATTAATAATTTAATGGGTACATATGGAGTATAAAATGTACATTAATCTTAATAATAAGGAACACGGTCAGATTTTGTGTTTCCCCCAAAATGCAAAACTATCATTGAATGCAGTTATAAAAACGGTGCCTACCAATATCGATATCGTTAACGATATATCGATATAGGTACCTAAACTTCCATCCCTATTATCAACTTTTGTTTGTAATCTTGTTTTTTTTTCAACTTGGGAAATCACAAGATTTAATCGAAACATGAAGGATTTAAAGCGGCGTGCACTACACGACAAGCGGCCAACGACTCCTACCGAGCCGGAGGATCAAGTGGACAATAGGACACTCCTTTGCGAGACAGAAGGCGGCTACGAAGAAGGAACATCCTCATCCGGCGAGCAGGAAACACGAGGCGACGTGACTCCGGACACGCCCGGGACTCCTGCTGAACCCATCGATACCGATCGGTCTAGAAGACAAAGCCTCCCACCCTTCGACCAGACTTTTCAGCAAGAAAGTGCCCAGCACTCCAGATTTGAAGAGCCACCAAGGAGCAATCGGCTCTTCTGTGGTGCCGCGATTATTGGCATTCTGTTTGGCTGTTGTTTTGCCTACGCATATGCACCATCGTCGCCACCGTCCACGTTTAAAACTTGTGCATTTACATCCCTGCGGACTGTTAAGCCTCACCAACCGGACAAAGTTTGGTTAGCCCTGCAAAGGGGCATCGAGGGATTAATAAATAAGAAGGACATCCATCCCAGCGTGTTTTTGTTCCTGCACCAGGATGTGAAGCTGCAAAAATTGATTGATGCCATTGCCTCCGAAGCGTCTGTGTGTTATGGTAAGCTTTCTGATATATTCATGCCATTAAAAGACATATAACTAAGTGCATTTCCACAGGTGGTCCCAATCAACTCATTCACATGAGCAAGGAAGACTTTGGCCCCGGCTTCGACAACTATGGTCTGGCGATTGAGCGTTTCAAGGAAAAGATTAAAGACGGAAAGGTCTTTCTGATCGTTAATCTCAATGAAGTGAGGAGTGCGCCATGCCATGCACAATCGGACAGATTTTCATTAAACACATTTTGTTACCCACAGATTGCCCCGAAAGGTGCCCGAGCCTTGCACACGATCTGCGATACATACAGCCCTCTTGTAAAGGATGCTGTCATCTTCCTAACGCTGCATACCTTTAATACCACCGCCGAAAGGAACTCGGTTGAACTGGCCACGGACACACTGTACGATCTGTGGAGTAAGGAGCTGGGGGACAACGAGCTGGATCCTCTGATAACTCGCGTCACCGATATGGTGTTACATTTGAATAGTTAGGACTTGATTTTTATCAGAACTTTGTATGTTTTTCATTTATTCTTACTCTCTTTTGTATTCTCAATCATATGGCCTCTAAGCTCCGGGATAAAATGGATAACTATCCGACTAATATCAATAAATAAGGTGACGACCACGCCACAATTCACCTGCAAATGTAAGGAGACTGCAGATCATGCCAAAGCACCAAAGCAGGATCACGCCAATGAAGTTGTTGATGCCCAACTTGACGGGACCAATGTCCAAGTTGGGCTTCTGGGAGGCCACAATACGATTCTGACGGTGGGCATTCATATATTCGGCGGCTATCTGCCACTCCCAGAACTTGTCCAGGCCGGATGAATGCCAGGCCAGAATAAGGTCGTTGTAGGCGCTCAAGTGGGACCACAAGCGCGGCACAAAGGCCACCGTTAAAGCAAAATAAATATCGTCCACCATAAGCTTTAGGCGCTCCAGGGCATCATTGGCTATGAGTTCGGTGTTTCCCAAGTGTCCGAATTGCATACGTTCTACCACAAATCCCATTTGCTCCGAGTGCGAGAAGGCGGATATCAAAGCGGCTTCGAACACTCGGTAATGTTCCATTAAGCCCAAAAGGACTGGCTGTAAGTACAGCAACTCTCTGAAATTCTTGAATATCGAATACTCTGTCACTCACGTCTGCCGATCCCTCGTCTATGGTGGTTATCCAGGCCTGCGATGTTCCGGTCCAGATGAGCTTATGGTCAAAGAGTCGCTGTCGCGAGTCTGCCGCCTCCTCCAGAGTGGGTAGCGTCAAGATTGCCGCCAGTCCGCCACTGTAGACGGTCGTTAGGATGATGTCGATCATGTAGCTGGCCACAAGCACGGTCCGCAAGGCATACGAGCGGGTCACATAACTGGTGCTTTGGTTCACAAAGAGTTTCATTGTACTGATGCAACCGAATCGTAGGCTTCCGGTCCAGGTTTGAGATTGGGTGGAATCCGAGGAGTGCTCCCATCGACGTGTGACACAAAGGGCCAGGCTCTCGAGCAACAGGCATAGCATCACGCACATCCAGAGAGCGGCCTGGAAGGGACGCAAAAGCAGGGTCCAGCTTATTAAGCGACTCGGTGCGGGCACCAGACACGTGACTCCAGATCGACCCAAGAAATAGGTCATATCCATGACCTGATAGGCCTCGTACCTGGTTTTAAAGAAGATACAATTATTTATTAGTTATTATTATTTTTTATATCTGTAGGTTTTATAAGAAATTACCAGAGATACATGCCACCTATGCCGTAGTCGTTTCGCCTATCAAGTACCATGCCCACTAGACCATATCCCGTGGCGTTTGAATAGACATCTCCCCAGTCGGTTGACTCAGCTTGGAATATTTAAAAGATAAATCAAACTAATAAATGGATTTGTCAGAATAATAAAAATATTTTCAGACTTACATGTATCCACCTGGATAGTGCAGTTATATAGCTCACAAAAATTGAGCATAATACGTACTTCAGTTCCATCAATAGATACATTCGTCATGTCTGTAGCTCGATCATAGATCTTCGGTTGCTTTTCCTGTCGAATTTAATAAATTATTTATGCGATCTTTGAAATATACGAATTGCAAACATACATAATCCAGCAGCATGAAGGGTTTGTAATCAAAAATACTAATGACTACTTCCCTTCCCTGAAGGTTTCGCAGTTTATCGGACATGGTCGTCTTCATATCATTATTCCAGCTTCTGTCCTTTTGAAGGATATCGAATCGATGAAGAAGATAAAATTCTACTGGTCCTGGTGCAGGGTCGAAATTGCGCTGACCAACAAAGCGGTTCGTCTTAATCTCAAAGATACTCGAGTTAAGGTATGGCGAGGTGATAAGTAATACATGGGATTGATCTGGAAATTAAGGATATTCGTGGTATACTTTTGAAAAGCCATATTATGTATATTTTCACCGTGAAATATATTTCCACTGAAATAGTTATCGTAATCCTCCAGCAGTTCTTCGGTGTACACAAAAATAAACCTATTTCTCAGGGAACGCCAAAGGGAATAGATACTGGCATGGTAAAAGGATCGCGCGAACTCTGGAATCTGCTCCTGAAAAGCAATAAATGTCTGAAATTGAGAGAATATTTTAAGAAATATTATAAAAGAGTAAACTGATCATAACAAAAAGTTGGGGTGCCAATTCTTATTATTATATTACATAATAATGTTCCCCTTAACAATTTTTATCTTTTGTACGATTAACATTTTCGAAGTTCGATTTAATCGATGATTTTTTGAACGAGTTTTCAAAAAGCTGGACACTGTGCCGATAGTGTTTAGAGATGGGTCATTCCACGGTGCGTATGTATGTTTGCACACACTTCGTCAGCTGTTAATTTATCGATAGTTTGTTTATGATGTTGAAAACGGTGGTTTCCAAAATTCTTCAATGATCGAATTCCCCTCAGGATAATGGACAAACTGGGCCTTGGTTGTGCCTTCTCGTTCCTGGCCGGCAGGCAGCAAGAATCAATACCAGGCTCCAGCCTGCTCCAGCTGAACTACGATTGCTGTGTGCAGATATTTTCGCACCTTAATGCACTGGAGGATCAGCTCAATTTGGGCCGCGCCCATCCCCTGCTACGAGATGTGCTGGCGGACGTTTTGCGAACGCGCTACGGAAAAATCAACGCACGGATGCTGAAAACTGTTTCGGACTGGGAATTCTTTTTAGGGCTGTGCGGCTCCGATGTAGTGCGATGCCAGGTGTCCCACGGGCGCTGGGATGAAGCCACAACATATCCATTCCTGGATGTCATTCGACGCTACTGTCCCAACCTGCATCAGTTAGTTATCATATTTATGCACGCGGATACGGAAACGCCGCCGGCTGAGGATGACAGGGGCAACATCATGCAGCTGCTCCTGGAGCTACCTAGTCTCACCAACTTGACTGTGATCGATGCCAGAGCTCCGCAGCGTACGTATGTGTATAGTTAAATTTATTTTACATCAAGTCTTCGTGAAAATACATACATACATATGTACTACATATGTACGTATATCTGTAATTACGCCCTGTTCTGTTTTGGGATTCCTGAACAGGTTTAAACATGAGTAAACTTGATTTTCTAAAACATATGTACATATGTATGTACTTCTTTAAGAAATCCAATTCCCAATTTTTTGTAACAAATTATTTAAATTTTTCAGTTGAACAACTGCATAACTTTGACAAACTCCAGACCTTGGATGTGGATGGACTCGATCCCAATCTCAGCGCGCCCGCGTTCCGTCAGATTTTCGAAAACAAGCGGGAACTCAAAAGACTGTTGCTGAACTTTGGACGCCGGTTTCGGCTATCTCATCAGATGCCGGAGGTGGCCGAGCAGTTGCCAAACTTGGAGCATCTAACGTTGGAGAACTTGGATTGCAATTTAAGCGATTTGGGCGACTTTAGGTCTCTCCAGTCGCTGCGCTTGATTAGCCGCTGGATCGCGGAAGTGAATAGTGATTTTTATAGATCAACGGTCAAACGCTACTCCGACCGCCTGCTAAAGCTGCAGCTAATATCCGTTCGGGTTCGTGGCAGCCAGGTGCCACACTTTCTGGCTTTTCGCGTGCTGCGGGCTCTGGATTGCGATAACTGGCCAGCCCAATCACTGGCGGAGCTGGCCAAGTTAACCGAGCTGGAGTGTCTCGCTCTGGATTGCCGAGAAGAGGGGCATGCCAACGCAAGTGGCCAGCTCTTGGATGTGGTCACAAGCTGTACGAAACTAAGGCACTTGAAGCTCGGTAAACGCTGGCCGGTGTCCACCTTCGATGTAAATGGATTTCTAACTAATGTCAGGAAAATAGTACCGGAACGGAAGCAGGAACTTCTGATTACATTTGGATTTGTCAAGGCCCCCAGTAGCCGGGAGAAGGTATTGCCCAATAAACCGTAAGATACATTCATACTTCATTGAACTATTTTCAGATGCAAGACCTTCTTAGAGACCAGAACCACCTGCGAGTATCCTTTAATAACATCAGCACCTGCCCACACTGCGAGCCGGACACTCACTCCAAATGCGACACCATCTTCGACTAGGAAACTCACCTCACAATGCGACTCCTCAATGGCAACAGTCAGACGGAGTATCCAATCATCGTCATAGGAGGTGATCCCTCTCTTTTTAAACTCGTTACGTTTTCCGTTGTAGTCATAGACATCTTCTTGGTCGGATTGGGATTCGTTGGAGAACCATCTCTGCGAGTTCATCATAATAAGGGGTAGCGGTTCAACCGCATCCAGTTGAAAATCAAAAGCGGGATGCCATAGAATGCAGGTGGCATGCGAATCCGCAAAATATTGCTGAGCTGTGCACAAATAAGTATTTTATAGGTTTTCGGATCAATAGCTTGAATCTTACCAAGAAAACTGAGCACAGTACTCCAGTGACTGGGCTCTGTTAGAAAGTATTCCATTTGAAAAGCTTTTAATGTCCTAAATACAACGATACTATTAAAATTAACTTAAATGTGGAAGAATTAAGCTGTACATGTTTATTATAAGCAAATTTGTGAATAGTAGTGTGTGTTATTGACCTTGTTATAGCTTATTTATAAGACAGAAATATAGTTAATAATTGTCTAAGCACTTTCTAAATGTTTATTTGCACCCCAAGACGTACTCCTTCGCCAAGTGAACTGGCAAGTCAAAAAATATTATATTTTATTGCAGAAAAGCGCGCACATTTTGTCTCCGCTAATTATAGGTTGTTCCTCCCATTGATAAGCAATTAGGCAAATTAAGTGCATGCACGCACCCGGTTAGTGTTTAAATATTTATTGTTATACATATGATTAACTTTTCTTGGTAAATATATAAACAAATACGAATTTCCATATTAAATTATTTCGTGGATTACAAGCTAAACATAAACGAAGGATTGGGGCAGGGGCAGGGGCAAAACTAAAAGAGTAAATAAAAAAAGGCCTCTTCCGCCATGGAAAGGGAAATTCAAAGTTTTGTTCGCTTATATAACTATGCCTTGACGCTGCCAATGCCGCTACCCAGCGACTTCATCAGCTGGTAGCACTCCTTCAGCTTGCGCTTGTCGCCCACCTTCTCCAGCGTCTTGGCCGCTTCGGCCAGCATGCCAGCACGCTCGCCAGGTGAGCTAAGCAGGGCGGGCGGCAGATACTTGCAGGCCACATACATGGCTGCTGCCCGCTCTCGCTCACCGCCCTCGAAGTTCTGATGCCGGCGATCCTTGCTGCCGCAGAAGATGGACGAGTGGGCGTAGCGGGAGCGTAGGCTCCGGTCCAGCAGCTGTTGTGTGGGACAGGGCGAGGCACCGGCCATCAGGCGACAAACGGCCTCGTACAAATATATCCTCGACTGGGCGTTCTGCAATAATAATTATAAATAATTATTAATAACAACAATGGGGAAGATAATGCCAAGATTTTTATACCGGAATATTTTCCACAATGCTGCGCAATGAATTCAAATCAGTTTGGAATTTTTCGAGAACTTCGCCGGGCACTTGATGGTATCCATCGTCTTCCATGTCCTCCATGTGCTCCAGTTCCCACAAAGCAGTCCGAGTCTCGAGCAGCCAATCGCAGGTGAGCAATTGGAACAGCTGCAAAAATGGGAATGGGAATTTATCGGTCATATATGTGTGACAGAGCCGCTTGTGAACCTTGGCCCCGGCTGGCACAGTAGTGTCAAAGGCGCTGTAATTACTAAGATGCTGCACGCCACACGAATTTTCATGCTGTACCTAGCACTGAGTACAGGGCATGACAGAGAGAAAGCACTCTAGAGCCGCTTGCTCTCTTGTAGTTATACAGCGGCAACATCTGTACGCACACATGCAGGCGCATTCTTTAGATTTTTGCGCTCACAACTTGGGAGAGCAGAGACAACGCAATTTTATTTTAGAAACAGAAAAATTGCTTGCATATTTCAATTCAAATGTATGGTCGTAAACTATCTTAGTAATTCTAGCGTCTTTGGTTGTGTTTGGAACTGGGGAAATAAGGGAAAGAGCGTTGCTTGTGAAATGCACAGAGCTTGCACTGCAGTTGTATTGCCTGGAGAATATATTGGGGGACAGACAATGCGACTACAATGCACCTGCGTGACATCTCCGGTGGTGTTTGTGGGTGCACCTACAGCTAACACTCTGTCTCAAAGTCTTACCAGCTTTATGCCCCTGGCATTGGTGATCCGGTTGACAGTCAAACATTCTTGTAGCTGGACACTCGAGGCATCACACAAAGTGTTGACCGATTGCTTGAGGCGTTTGTCCAGGTTGTTGCCATTGTTCCTGCAAAAAAATATATACATTTTTAGTTATATTTAATTATAAGTTTCGCAGTTACTTACATTAGCAGAATCATTTTGGCTCGAAGCACTGCATGCAGCGCCCTGGGCAGATGATCCTGTTCGCTGCTCTGCTGCAGTTGCACGGGCATTTGTTTGATATTATCGTAGAGCTGTTCCGCCAGCGTATCCTCGCCCAGCAGCCAGTGCACGGCAATCTCGAGGATGTTCGCCCACCATACCACATTCGTGTCGCGCTCATCCTCCTCCGCCCAAAGCGTATCCCTCAACAGGGAGGTGTACTTGAGTACGTTGCTGACAATGGTTCCGCTGTGCTGCTGTTGTTGTTGCAATTGCTCCGCTTCTCCGCCTCCTCCTCCGCCAGCTGATGCGGCTGTGGGCAGAGCACTGCCAGACTTGTGACCGGCGCCCACCAAACACTGAATGGCCTTGAACAGCAAGTGCTCGCGATATTGCTAAGGGATTATGTTTATGGTTAATCTAATTCCTTTTCGCGAGCAAATACTTGGACTCACCTTTATAACGTGAGCAGCAGGATCGCAGGGGTTGCGCAGGCGCGTGAAGAAGCCATCCTGTTCGCCAGAGTCACTTAGATCATAGCTAAAGACATGGGTGCTGCAATAGCGATACCCGTAGGCACTGAAGGCCCATCGCAGCTCCTGGGTCTGCTCGGCAGCCCGCGTACGACCGCATTCCTGGCGTGCTCGACTCATGTAGTAACGGGCAAAGAGCTGTTGCAACCACTTGGGCGCGCTTCGCTTCATTCTCAGGGCGGCCATCACATGGATACAAATGGTTTCGCGCGGCGTCAGCAGATTGTGAGCAACTTCAGCCATGTTGCTGGCGAAAAGAGCCATCATAATGCCATTGCCATCGCCGCGACTACCGTTCCCGGTCAGCTGGAGTTGATTTAAGCGATTGAAGAGCAGCGCCAGTTCACGTGCTGAGGCCAGAGCCTGCTTCCGGTTAGCGGCATTGCAGAAAAGTCCACCAGTGCGCCGTGACAGCACTCGTCCCAGCCAGAGGCGATGGAAGAGGAACCGCAAGAACTGCCAGCTGGTCTGTAGGTAGCATTCCAAGCGCGTCGAAGGCAGACTCAATCCAAACATGTGCAGACAGTTAAGGTACCCGGTATAAGCCTGCGCAGCCTGTCCCTGAACAAAGTGAGCTTCGGCGCGTTGCTTGTGTTGCCAGTAAGCGTCCGTTTGGGGATCCAGCTGTGGGTCGCCGTAGACCAGCAGCTTCACCAGGCAGCCAAGCATCAGTGTTAGGTTCAGAAGCCATATCCAGGAACTGTGTTGCCAGCCACCAAAGCCATCGCCTCCTACAAATGAAGGATAATCGAATTATTCCTATAAATCAGAAAGCAGAAAGTATTTCTATAGAAAACTCACCCCCATCCACATCGTACGAGAGAATGCTTCGCCTCTGGCCACCCAGTTCGCCAAGGTCGTCATCGTTAAGTCCATGTCCGCGCTGAAGGAACGTCTTGAAGGGATTCACGGCCAGAATGGCAAACATGAACATACACAGGCCCAAGCGCGAGTGCGTTGCCATGCCACGCATGGAGCTGGGCACCACCAGTAGCTCGTCCTTGCTGCTGCTGCCGCTGCTGCAGCTGGCGGTGGAACCACCATAAGGCGACGGCGGCAAAGAGATGTCCGAGTGTAGGGGCGAGAGAGAAGGATCCGAGACATCACTGCGCGGCGGCGTCAATCCCGCGTCTGTGGTGGAGGTCAGTGAGCTCTCGCGACGTTTCTTCGAGCTCCGGCCCGGCCGGGAGCCCAGCTGCAGCAGATCCTTGACCTTGGAGCCATCGCGGGCCATTAGCTGACGCTGCAGGAGCTGCAGCTCCGCCTTCAACTCATGCGTCTGCCGCTGCAGGTCGCGGATCTTGTCGATGGACTTGCGCAGCACCGCCGACTTATTCAGCTTCGCCTGCTCTCCCACCACCAGGTTCTTCAGCTCGTTGATCTTGTCGTTGATCGAGGTGCGATAACGCCGCTCAATGGCGTTATGCGCGGATCTCTTCACCTCCTTCACCTTGGGTTGCGCCCGGGTGATGGGTACCTTGCCGAGGACCTCGGGAACGGCGCCGGGCAACGGTGCCAGTGGTGCCACTCGAACCTTGCTGGCCCTACTGCTGCCAGAGTGTGAATGCGGCGGCGGCGACGCCATCGGCGGTGATGACTTCGGACTGGGCACAGATGACATCGTGGTCGTTGGCGTGGATTCCAACAGCACCGGCAATGGTGCAGCGGTGCTTAATAGCCCGGGACTTGTGGTCAGCGGCTGGGCGTACATGATGAAGGACTGCGCTTGGGGCGGCAGGGTCAGAGAGGTTGGAGGTGCTATCGGTTGCAAGACATTAACATTCTGTGGCGACATCTCAGCCGGCGGTGTGGGCGGGGAAGAGGCCTGGTAGGAAAAACCATTGCCCAAGGCGGGCGAATAAAGGGGAGTGCTTGGCGGCAACCGTTGGGCATCCTTGTGGTGGATAGTTGCCGTTGGCTGAGCGGCTTTCAGAAGCTGCTGCTGCTGTGGCTGTTGCTGCTGCTGCTGCGGTGAGAGATTGAAGTTGGAGGCCATTAGGGGATCCGGTTTGTAGATTGGTAGGGATGGTGGCTGCTGCTGCTGCAGCTCCTCCTTGATGTGAACGGGATGGATGTGAACGGGGGAGGAATGCTCGCTTTTCACGTGCGCCGGTTGCTCCAACTGCGTGTTATCCATCTGGAGCATGTTGCTGTACATGTGCGCCGGCTCCAGGTCCATTTCGTTGAGGAAGCTGTCCAGCATGTCCGAGTGCAGGACCTCGTTGATCATGTCAAAGGCATCCTCCGCCTTGAACAAGTCCATGGACTCGTCCATGAAATCCATCTGATTCGGAGGCCCGTCCATCGCTTATGCTCTTCTTCGGCTGCTGCTGCTGATGGAAGGCAATGAAAGCGTTGTGTAATTGCTGGTTTGTTTATTATTATTGAGTTTAAGTAAGAGAATATTCTGAGCGGCGCAATTACACTGCGAAAACAACAGTGGGACGAATATGCGAGATTTCTTAACAAAAATATAAGCTCAGCTTCTTGGCTTAAATATTACTTTCGTTTAAGGGAATTATTTTGTTATTTCCTTTTTATATAATAATATAATATATATTTATTTTTAGTTATTTGTTTTCCCAATAGATACAAGTTTTTCTAATAAAATAAATTAAATTAAATTCCTAATATTTATGTCCAAGTAAACAGTACATTTTAACGATTAGAAACTGCTGATAAAGCTTATGTATATTTTCCCACGATTCAAATATTTCACAATTCCTGCAGCTTTTTCGCCAGGCCCCCAACCACTGTAACCAAAACGCACACACGCGCGAGCGGGAAAGCATATGCGAGCGCGCTTTCAGCCAATCGGAGAACGAGACCGGATCATACGATGTTATTGTGACGCCACCGCAGCCTTTGGACACCGAACAGAGTTTTCCAGCGGCCCCAAAGATAACTGTTGTTGGCTTTTCCGCGAAAATCTGTTGCTAAGTTACTATCTTTAGGGCACTATCACAAAAATCACACTTTTATCACCTTATTTTGTTGGGTTTAGTTCAGTTTTTGTGTTGATTTATCCATTACTACCGTTAGTTCTAGTTAATTGTTTACTGTTAGGCCATTGTTATTGTTTAACACATTTTGTTGTCCATGGCTATTACTACGGCCTATTGGGTAACTCTTGGAAAATAATAAACAATTTGCGGCGACAAAACAAGAACTAATCGGGCTTTTGTCTAGAGGTGGTACTACAGATTCGATACATCGAGTGCTGTGTGATTTTGATCTATCGATGTTTCAGTCTCGATAGCGCTGGCAGCTTTTGAAATAGTTTGTTTACATATATTTGGGGTATTCCCCAACGGAATAGAATTTTAAATTTGAATCGGAGGTTACGAACAGTTCCATACAAACTCTACTTTATAGAAAAGCTTATAGAAATTAAAATTTGAAATATATATATATTAAATTAAAAAAGCTTGTAAGTATTTGATTTCTTTATTTGTGTATATATTTTTAATTTTATTTTGGTTTTGAATTTTCTTAAGATGGTTATAAAAAAATTTTATTTTGAGAAGATAGGTTAAAAACTTAAATAATATTATCAAATTAATTGATCTACATAATATGTACAGTACTTGTATTTTCATTTATATTTGTTTTATCTCTATGACAGTTTTTTATATAGTGAGGTCTAGTCGGCAGATTTAGTCCACATAAATGCCAGAGCACATGATCGGCATCCAACGTTTTTGACGGTTTTATACTAACGTGTTACAGAAATTTAAATTCAAAATTTTAAGGTCAGTCCTTGCACGAACTTAATCTTTTTCTTATCCTTTAGTTTTATTCCAATCTTAGAAATTGCTTAAGCCTTATAAGAATACCTCAACAGGTATCGTCAAGGTACGTTTGCCACGGCACAAGATTGGATCCATATTATATCTATATCATCATGCGTCGTAACAAATCTAGATTTGTTCACATCCATCCTTCCGAGAATGGATATTACCTTTCTCCATGAGATATTAAAACTAAAACAGCGGCTTAAAAATAAAATTAAACATATTATAAGTTGGTTTTCGGATACGTTTATTGTTAAATGGTCACAGGGAGGACTGACAAGTTAAGGAAAAACTGAATTAAATTACGGCTTCTATGGGGGGAAGTGTGGACAAAGAGACATGTAAGGATTCGTTTCCGTTCGTTCGTTCGTTATTTTTTGTTGAGTCTAGACAACGTTGGTGTGCTCGTCGCGATGGAAGATCTTGACATCCACGAACTTGAAGTTGTGCACATCGAAGTAGTAGTCGTGTTTCACCGGTCGGTTGAAGGGGAAGCCGAAGGGCAGGGTGTCCACAAAGCGGGAGCCGTGTCCGACGCCGCAGCTGACCACTGGATCGTAGCCGGTGAACTGGGGCACCGTGGGCTGGTGGTAGGGGTAGACCATGTAGAAGAACTGGTACATCTGACCGCCCTTCTTGCCGCGGGGCAGCATCATCCTGTTGGGCACACCGCAGTGGGCCTCCGACATGTCGAGCTTGAACTTGTAGTCGCTGTTGGAGGCGTCCATCAGCTTCTGGTAGAGCTCCAGGTAGGTGGTGCGGTCGTTCACCCAGAAGGAGAAGTCGCCGCTAGCCCGCTTGATGTGGTTAACACCAGCCTCGAGGTGCACCTTGAAGTGCTCCAGCTCGAAGAAGTTCTGGTAGTTGTGCTCCAGGGGGATGAAGTGTCCGTGCTCGTCGTGCTTGGGGCCAATGAAGACCTTGACAATGGCGTCCTGGGCCTTATCGGCGGTCACGTCCATGGTGAACTCGAAGGGCTTGTGGTTGAGGCGCTGCTGGCGGGCCTTGATCACGTAGCTGGCACCCTTGTAGTGGGAGTTGCGGCCGAAGGTGTACAGCGGATCGGTGGCACCCTCAACAGTGGGCTCCACGTTCACGGCGTTGCTGATGTCCGAGTCGAAGTACTCGAAGTAGGTGGTCAGGCTCTCGGGCATGTGCACGGCATCGATCTGGACGCCCTCGAAGGTGTAGTCGTGCTTCTTGTACTCGGGGTAGGTCTCCATCAGATGCCAGTAGTGGCTCACCAGGGTCTTGTACACCTCGTAGAAGATGGGGTCGCGCAGGGAGGTATCGTAGTGCATGAACAGGCCGGGGAAGCTCTCATCGCCGTTTCCGTAGTGGTGTCCCTCGTTCACGATGTAGCGGTAGAGCTTGTCCAGGCTGCCGTAGAACTTCTTGTCCACACTGTCGGCATTACCCTGGATGATGTTTCCGAGGATGTTGATGGCCTCCATGTCGAACTTCTCGTTCTTGTGGATCCAGTCCATCACTCGCTGCGTGTACATCTCGACGTGCTCGATGTGCTCGTAGTTGTGGCCATGGTAGAAGCTGTGGTGGTTGTCGCGGTGCCACTGGGGCACTCCGTAGTAGCTGCGCAGGTTGCTGGCATAGCCGGACTCGGTTGGCACGTACATGTTGAAGGCGGGCACCTCGCCGAGGTCGTGAGAGAGACGCTCCATGTACCAGCGGGCAAGCAGCTGCCAGTGCACGTACAGGTACAGCTCACCGCGACGATCCTTGTTCAGGACATGCTCCTCGCCGCCCTTGGTCCAGAAGGGATAGTCCAGGTTGAAGTAGTAGTAGAAGGCGTTGAAGCCGACATCCTCCAGGTAGTAGGCCAGATCGTGATCGTAGTTCAGGGAGCCGTGCACGTTCGAGTAGTTGGCCTTGATCACCACATTGTAGATGTTGTCCATCTGCTTGACATGGTGGAAGCCGTGCATCTTGTAGTGCTCGGCCCACTCCAAGGCCTGGCTGTCGAAGAAGGACCACGGGTGGATCTCGTAGTGGGCAGGCATGACCACACCCTGCATATCGTCGCGGAAGAGGGCGGCGATGGTGAAGGCGTACACGAACATCTGCTTGTTGACGTGCTGACGGGCCCAGAAGACGGCATGCTGGAAGGTCTCCCAGTTCTTGGCGAAGTAGAAGACACGCACCAGACCCACGACATACTCCTCGTGCTTCTCGTACATCACCGACCACGGCTGGTCGTCATGGAAGGGATGGTGCTGCCACAGCTCAAAGAAGTGCTCTAGCATCTCAGGGTGGACATAGTCGCCGACATGCTCCCAGGGCTTGTACTCCGTGAAGGTAGCGGGATAGTGGGTCGAGAACACATCGTCCTGATAGATGTGCTGAAGCATCTCAAACACGAACTTCTGCTTGACCAGGAAGTCCTTGTCGGCCACCTTGGAGTCCAGGTGTTTGGCCTGGACACCAGCCAGCAGAGCTACCGTTACAAGTGCGATCGCCGTCAACGACTTCATCATGTCGAATCATACTGCTGCACTGCCGCCGAGCCGTATTTATACCCCGGGCCAGCAGCACCGCATTCGCAGCAGCTCGGAAGATTGCAGTCCGGGCAACGGCCGGCCGCTACCGCAGCCTTGACACTCCGCCGGATCTGCTCGACCCCGGGGACCTCAACATGATGACTGCAGCCAGAATTGCAGGTGATAAGCCGGCGCCCGTATGCTGCATATAGCTAAAATCATGATTCAAATTTTGGGAGACTTTGGCCTGATGTTGGGACTTCAAATGATCACACAAAAACATGATGTCAGCCAGGAAAATGGGGAAATATTTATAAGATTTATAAGAATACAACTTGCATTTCTCTTAGTTACTGAAGAAGCCATCAATCCTTTTCCGCAGACATAAATAGGATTCATTATTATAGAGGAATTCAAGTAATTTAGGAAGAAAGAGTTTGCTTTTATTAAAAAGGTTTATAAAGGCGCTATGTCTCGGTTTCAGAATCATATTTCATATGTTAAACAATTTATTTATGGTTGTTACAATTATTTAAATTACTTTCCAGTTTTAATTACATTAAAAATAAAACCGTTTTATATATTTGTTATTTCAAAGTATGCGCCTTTTACCTATCTACAAATGACAGGCCTTTTTTTTCTCAACTTGTTGTGTAAGCATTTTGAATTACGTCCCTAGTGGAATGACCACCTGGGATTTAAGGTGTTACTAGGCAGCACCTTCATGCTTATCAGACATGCAGTTGCCTTTGTTTTTGCATCGACGGGTCGCCTGTCGGGCGCAACATTATCAAAACCAAGCTAAAAATATTCAAAATTGCAAAACATTTACGGCGAGATTTTGTTGGAACAACAACAAGATTAACTCTAGTACAGAACAAAGAAACAGGGACATGGACCGCAATTACATGTTGATCCAGAATATATCAGACTAATAACTAAGTATTTGTATTAAAATATATTACTTACTTAGAACCGTTTGTTATTTCTGCTTTATTATTCTTATTAGAATATATTAATTAAAATAAAAAACATATGTAATTTATTTTTTTTAGAGATAGTTTTTATTTTTTCTTATTATATTACTATTATATTACATTTTAAGGATATTAGAAAATGCGAATTATGGGAATAAGTGAGAAAGCTAAAGACGAAGGTGCTCGACAGTGGTTCCGGGTTACCAAGGCTTACTGCAAGATATAAAAAGACAGAAGGACATGGCGACAGGAAACGGATTTAAAAAGTTAAGTTTAACATGGCGGAATGAACATGGAAATGTTGCTAAGATATTTTGCTTAAGCATATTGCTAAAACATGTTGCTAAGATATGTAGCTAAAGCATGTTGTGCAATACGCATTGGGCAACACACAGGTGCTTGTAAAGTATGTGTGAGTGCAAGGGAGATACATAGATAAAAGACGTGCAACTATATTGTCTAATAACATCGATGTTTATCATTCGATTTCTTTCAAATTGGAAACACAACTGGAAAAGGTTAGTCATAATATATGTATATATATATACTTTTTATTTATTTTGGAATTTTATACGGTATAATAATTATTATTTCCTTGAGCAGTGTTCTCTTGAAAATTCACTAATGGAAGTAATGAAATCGCACCCACAAGCATTATTTCTAGGGTATAACCGTATTGATCTTTTCATTTCTCATATATTTCTACGTCTTTCACAATGACTTTAAGTGTTTAAAAGTTCTACTAAAGACACGATTTAGCAGATTCTGTGCAAAACAACAGCTTATCAACTTAGTACGTATTAATTAACCCCTAACTTAGTTCAGGTGTTTCTGTTGCTAAACAATAATTCATATAGTCAAATCATCAAGTTTTATTTATTTATTTGTGCTCGAATGAATTATTTTATTAACTTTTGGTTAGAAAACCCAAATATTGAGCCTTAATGAACCACTCACGCAATGCCTTGGCTCATAATTGGGGACTACTACACTCCAGGGACTAGAGCCACAGGTGGTTGGCGGGTCGCCTTCTAAAAAACATGGTTAGTTGCCTCTGACGAAATGGTGTCTTCGGTTACTTTAGTGTCCTGTCTCTGGCTCTGCCTTTGCTTTCTGTCCGGGATAAATTCGCTGGCCGAGATTGCCTGTCGTATGGCCGTGAAGCTAAATGTTCAAATCACCTATTTGTATCGCTGTTCCAGTTGTCCGGCTGCCTTGGACCCGACCCACTCCGCCTTGGAGTTGGAGCTGCATCGCTGCGTGGGCAGTCAACTGCCCGTGGTCACCCGGAATATTGAGTCTCATGAGGTGGAGCCGCTGCGGAACACAGACAGCTTGAGTATCTTTCACATACCAGCTGGGAAAGAGGGGGATGCCCTAGTTCGTCGTATTGTGGACATGCTAAATCCTCGACAGCCGCGGAAACACCTGCACAAATACCTGTTCATCTGGCCAGATGCCGAGCAGGACCAGCTGCTAGAGCTCTTCCGTAGTTGCTGGGTCAGGAAATTGCTTTACGGACTGGCCATCACCGGGCGGGACAATGGCATCTTCGACTTTGATCCCTTTGCCATTGGGGGTCTCCAGGTGGTGCAGCGATCGGGAGAAGGCATACTTTATCCCAATAAGTTGTTGGATTTGAAGGGCTATCCACTGCGCTTCTCCATGTTCACGGATCCCCTGATGGCGGTGCCTAGGGATCCAGTGGAGAGTGCCGGCTACAAGGCAGTGGATGGAGTGGCTGCTCGGGTGGCTGCCCGGATGCTAAATGCCTCGGTAACCTATGTAGTGCCAGCGGACAACGAGTCCTATGGACGCTGCCTGCCCGGTGGCAACTACACGGGCGCAGTCAAGGATCTGGTCAGCGGTCACACCCACTTCGGACCGAACTCCCGCTTCGTGCTGGACTGCATCTGGCCAGAGGTGGAGGTGCTGTATCCGCACACCCGCCGCATACTGTACCTGGTGGTGCCGGCCTCTGAGATTCTGCCAGAGTATCTGATCTTCGTGCGCGTTTTCCGGCGCTCTGTGTGGCACCTGCTTCTGGCCACCCTCCTGGCAGTAGTACTGATCTTCTGGCTGATGCAGCGCCTCCAAAAGCGGGTGCCCCGAAAGGGCGTCACCCAGGTCCATGCTACCTGGTATGAGATCCTTGAAATGTTCGGCAAGACGCATGTCGGGGAGCCGGCGGAACGACTCTCTTCGTTCAGCTCCATGCGTACCTTTCTCATGGGTTGGATCCTGTTTAGCTACGTTCTGACCACCATTTACTTCGCCAAGCTGGAGTCCGGATTCGTGCGTCCCAGCTATGAGGCGCAGGTGGATCGGCTGGAGGGGCTCGGGCAGCTGGACGTCCACATCTATGCTGTAACCACCATGTACGATGCGGTGCGGTCTACTCTGTCCGAGAGTCAGTACCGCCTGCTGGAGAGCAGGAGCCGCAAGCTGCCCCTCGTACTGACCACCTCGTACTACCAACTGCTCGTGAGCCGGCGGGACAGGCGGTCGGCCTTCATCATGCGCGACTTCCATGCCAGAGATTTCCTCGCCCTGACCTACAATAGCCACGCAGACCGACCGGCCTACCACATCGTCAAGGAGTACCTGCGGTCCATGCTCTGCACCTACATTCTGCCCCGGGGATCCCCCTTCCTGCACCGCTTTCAATCCCTGTTTACCGGATTCCACGAACACGGCTTCTTCGAGCACTGGCGCCAAATGGATCTGATTACCCGTGATGGAACGTCGCCGGATGCCGAGGAGTTCTATGAGGATTTGGGCGACCAAACGGACATAGATCCAACTGCTACTGAGCCAGCGGTGCGCCGCAAAAAGCGGGTGGTCCTCACCTTGAACACTCTGCAGGGCGCCTTCTACCTCTGGTCCGTGGGTATTGGCCTAAGCTGCATAGGATTTGTCCTGGAGCATGCTCATCGTTTTTGGAGGCGAAGAACCAGACTTACCTTAGTAGAAACCATAATAGGAGATATGTCCAGCAAATAAGAAGAAAAATATAACACTCCGAAGCCTATGGATCTTAAAAATTAGATTATATGTTTTCTTTTTTACTTTTGAATATTTATTATTATTTTCCCCTCCATCTTAAAAGTAAAAATACATTTTTAAATCATTTTCTTTTTATAGCTTTTCTAACATTTAAGAAATACTTTATATATACTATAGTTCTATTTGTAATATGCTTATTATTTAAAGGAAAATAAAGGATAACATAACATTCAGAATAACTTTTTTTATTTAATTGGAGTTGTTTTAGAGCAGTTTATTCGACGCTTAAGATTCTGATCTTCAAGAAGGTTTTTCTTGTGGTTTCAGTAAGTTTTTGCATCTATTATTTAAATTAATTCGTGTATGGAAATAGTTTAATTAAAGAAAGTTACTATAAATCTTGCATGGCATCCTGAAGTAATTAAATCGCAGGATTAATTTTAAATCAGAAAGGGAAAGTTTTCGGGAGCAACGCACACAAGTTTTTTCATATATTTAATATATTTTTGTATACACTTTTAATTTAATTAAAAAAACGTTAAGAACGAAGTCAAATTTTAATGGTAACTTTTGCTTAATTGTAATTTTAATTACACTTTTTATAAAAACGATTTAAATTTCAGCAGGTGAGATTAATCAGCTAATCAGCAGAGTACACTTTATTAACCGTACCTTTTGCTAAGATTAATATAACTAATAATGCTTGTAATCTATAAAAGAAAACTGTAAAACCAAAATTTAAATATATTTCGCAGAGCTAACAGCGGCCACTTACAGCGCTCTAGCGATAGACAACCCTTGCGACGTGTGCTTAACGATACAATAGAATTATGGTAGGAATACTATCGATAGGCACCATGCAAGCAGCCCTGGGCGCTGGCAAGTAGATAAAACATCAATATTTTAAAATGAATAAAAATAAATCTATGTTTCTTTTGTTTTTTGTTGTAATAATAAAAATTCAATCAACTTAAGTTCAAAGTTGTATGGTTGATGTTATGCAATTAAAAACAGAAGCTTTAATGTAGACTCAAAATAAATGAGAAAAAAAAAGAATATTTTATAAGTGTAAAGGAATATCTGATATCAACCACTGCTGGCTTGAAACGGCCGATATCGATAACGATTTTGGGTTTCGATAGATCAAAATCACGCACGATGAAAACATCGATGTTATCGATGGGCCACTCGATGTTTCTACTGTCAAGTTTCACTTCCGGAGCGAACAAAATAAAATCACTAAGGCAAAGAAAACCCTGCGAGTGGCGAGTGTTTTAAGATCACACTCAAAAACAACATCAGAAGTGGTAGTGGCAGTTGAGAGTGAGTGCCACCAACTGCGACCGAGCGCAGCAGACACCCCGAAGAACAGCAGGGAAACGGACAATTTGTTGCGGCACTCGCATCCACACAACAACACCAGCAGCAGCAACAACAACAGCCTCTTGCTTTTCCCGCTTTTCGTTTTTAACCAACAACTGAGAGTGAGCGATGGCCGATGCTGAGAACAAGCCTCTGGCCGCTGAACAGCAGCAGCAGCAGGAGCAGCAGCAGCAGAGTCTGCCGGAGGATCTGGAGCAGGAGCCGCAGGACGAGCAGCAGCTGCCGGGACAGCAGGGCAAGCCCGCTCCACCGCCGAAGGAAGTCATCGGTAAGCCAGCAGACCCCGGGTGCAGTGCCGTGTGCTGATCCCACAAAAAACCCGATCCGAATCCCAATCCCAATCGCAGTCCCCCTTTCATTCATACGCGAACACATGGCGGCGGCTAGTGCTACAAAAATAGCAATGAAAGGAACGAAAAAAAAAGAAGAAACATGCCTGCAAGAGCGTGTAAGTGTGTGTGCGTGTGTGTGTTTGGGTCTTAAAATATACGCGCGTCGGCCATTTTGTGCGGCAAAAGGCGCATACATATGTATGTATGAGCGAGTGTTCGCGCCGCCGGCAAACGAAATGAAAATTCTGCCTTTTGCCGGTCTGGCCTTTTTCCATCTCCACCCACCCCCTCTGGCGGGCGAGCGGCGTCGGCGGCGGCGCACCTCCCCCGCCCACATTCGCGCTCGGCTAGAGCAACCCAATTTGTTGGTGCGCGCGCAGCGTGGGTGCGAGCGGGATGCGACGCGTTTGTGTGTGTTCATTGTTTTGGTACATTTATTTGTACACACACACACACACACACAGTCGCTTACAAAGCAGCATGTGCTTGTGCTGGGACTATAAGCTGATTTTCAAGGCACGCGACTATATAGGCAACCGATCCGATAAGATCCTAGGTTTTTCTTGCATTACACATCTATGTATCTTTAGGTGCCTCAAATGATTTATTTATGGTTGTAGGTTCTATTTTATTTTAGTTGAAATTAATTCAAAGCGATTTGGGATGTATTTCATAGATTTTTGACAGTTTTTTGTCATAAATTATGATTGGGAATAACAAAAACAAAACATACAGCTCATCGGGTAGAAAAACCGCCCACCTAGAACTATAAAAACAAATTATACACGCCGATGCTTGAAGGCTTTGAGTTTTGTTTTGATCACATGCTTTGTCTGGCTCATGACTTTAGATTTGTTTGTTTGATGCCCATCTGTGTTTACGAAAATTAATTTCGTGCTTTTAAAGGTGTAAGCTCTTAGGAATTCATAGGATGTAATATCTTAATTAACTATGCGTTAGCTTGGGGCTCCTCTAAATTGCCAATTTGTGAATTAAATGCTAAAGTTAATAATTAGTAAGCAAATTACTATTTTCGAACTCTATTCTAAATAAATTAGGAATAATAGTAATAGGAAGTAATAAAAAAATAAGTAATAATATAATTAATCGATTATTTGAATTTTTATTGATTAATTGCAATTAATAATCGCATGGACCTAAATAATCATAATCATAATCATCATAATCAATCATAATTAATTATGCGATTAATACATTTTTTTCCCATCACTAATTATCCTTACCCATTTGCAGCCACCAAAGTCACCGGCACCGTCAAGTGGTTCAACGTGAAGAGCGGCTACGGCTTCATCAATCGCAACGACACCAAAGAGGACGTCTTCGTGCATCAGAGCGCTATTGCCCGGAACAATCCGAAGAAGGCGGTCCGATCGGTGGGCGATGGTGAGGTCGTTGAGTTCGACGTGGTCATTGGCGAGAAGGGTAACGAGGCGGCCAATGTGACCGGACCATCGGGTGAGCCGGTGCGGGGCAGTCAGTTCGCTGCGGACAAGCGCCGAAACTTCCGGCCCTGGATGAAGAAGAATCGCCGCAAGGAGCCCGGCCAGGGTGACGAGGGTGACGAGCTAGAGTCGCCGGTTCAACAGCAGCAGCAGCAGCAGGCGCCGTCCGTTGACGGGCAGCCCCAGCAGCAGCTGCAGTCTGGCCCGCGCCAACCACGCCAGAACTTCCGTCGCGGCCCGCCCGGCGGTGGACCACCTGGTGGACCACCGCGTGGCGGTCTACGCGGTCCGGGTGGCCCGGGTGGACCTCCCGGCGGCGGCGGCCCTCGTCGCTACAACAACTACTATCCGCGTCAACCGCGCCGCGGCCTGGGCGGCGGTGATGGCAGTGCCGAGCCCGGACTAGACCAGAATCCGGAGGGTCTGCAGAGGGGCGAGGGACAGGGACCGCGTCGAGGAGGCGGCCCGCCCGGCGGACCCCAGAGGCGCTTCTTCCGGCGCAATTATAATAATGGACCACCGCCACCACGTCGCGATGGCGGCGAATATAGTGAGTATAATATTATAATTAATTGAGCGATAGATATACAAGTTTAATGGATTTCTTGACAAGATTAAATCATAAATATATAGTATTCTTCATATTTTGGCCAGGAAACTGTTTGCTTATCATATTTTTAACCATTTATTTCTTTGTTTTGCTTTAGTTCAAGGCCAGCAGGGACCACCACGCCCTCAACAGCCACGTCCACGTCGCCAGAACCGGAAACCGAATGGCCCTGGCGGTGGTTTGGAGCAGCAGCCGCCACAGCAGGTAATGAACTAGATCCACACGACAGGAAAACAGCTTGAAACATCTTTGCCAAAGCAAAAAAAAAAACGAAATAAACTAGAACTACAGCTGTCTGCGGCAACTCTAACAACCACAACAACAACAAGAACAACAACAGCATCTACAATAACAACATGGGTGGCGGTCACATCACTTGAAAATAAAAGCCACTAACTAACTAACTCAAAGGCATTGTGCAGATGCATTCATAATTAACCCACAAAAAAACACAAACCATTAACAGCGAGGCCAAGGGGAACCGGGAACCTTAACACTTTAACACAATTGAGAGAGACAGGCTTTGGGTCTAACATTCTGTAACCAAAGACACTAGAACTACTAAGATGATTAACGACCATACATTTGATTTGCAATAGGCGAGTGAATTTTCAGTTTTTGGCCGAGCTCTCGCGCTGTCCTGCCCTTCCGCTCTCACAAAGTTGAGAGCATGGTATAACTATAGAAGCCTCGTCGAGAGAACTGCCCTTTTTTTGAGGACTTTATTTGTGCTGTCGTTCGCTTTCTAGCGCATGTCTCTGAATATATTAAGAGTCCTCATCGGAGCTGATGAGGCTACCTAATATAGTTTTGCCATGGAGAGAGCGCTCTATAGCCGCTCATTCTCTCAGTCTCCATAGCAACCGTATACAGCGACGTCCAACGACTGTGTGTGTGTACATACGGATTAGGCTGCACTGCTACATCCTAAGCGAAAAATGCGTGTGCAAAAAAATCGTATGGCGTTCGGCGTCTTAGTACTTTTAGTGCCTTTGGTCTAACATTCTGATTCTTCTGATTTAACCACATGTAACTAATTGACACACTTACATACTTTAAGTTGAAACATTTGTTTTTTTGTATTATTTATTTATGGTTATAATTTTTATCCCCTTGCTCCGCCCCCCCAACAAAATGTTCAATTCGAAAAACCTTAGAACGGCGCTCAAGAGCTGCAAAATACAACCACTGAGAGCACTGCTTAGGAAGGACCCAGTCGCAACGCCCGAAATATCAGCAGGGGCAGTAAGCAGTAGCAGCAGCAGCAGCATCTACAGCAGCCGCAACATCGTTAACAACAACAACAACACCCGCTGCAAATTTTTGAAGAGCAACAAACACCATCAGAGTTCGCTTGAAATGGGCCGCCGCCGCCGCGTCTTTATTTTCGGTTTGTTTTTGCTTTTTTGTCTTGTTTCGTAGGCCGAACAACACCCGAACATCCATCCGTACCAACACAGTCACAGTCACCTGCAAAAATGTCGTATCAAATTCTAAACAAGCTCTATCATGTCTGTCGAATTTTATTATATATATATATATACATATATGAAAAACAAGCACAGCAGCGATAAAAATACATTTTCTACACGCCCAGATCCAGATCCAGTTACGTTCTTATCATCCGCTCAGCTCTCCTGCGCCTGTGCACCCAAATTAACTTATTGTTTATTTAAAAATTTAATTTATTTTGGATATCCTCGAACGTTGTTGTAGCGTTGTAACTCTAAGTTTCTCGTATTAAAGATATGATTAAAAATGTATATCCACAAAAACAACACACTTAACATTTTGTCCCATTTATACATCATCTTCGGATTGGAGAAAGGCTCTCCCCCCCCAACGCCCCACTTAATGTATCAAGCCTAAAAGCAAAGCAGAAAATACAACAAAGAATGAGAAATGTAATTCACAGCAAACAAAGAAAGAAAGAAACAAACAAACAAAAAAACTGTAAAAGCAAAGCAAAAAATATATACAACAAATGCAAGATGGCAACCAAAAGAAAATTACAAAAAAAAAAAAAACTTTAAAAAACGTATTGGAAAAAATAAAAAAATTGAAAAACAAATTTCTCGTAGAGTTCATTTGGCTTTAGTTTGGAGGGGGCTTAGAGCTGCAAAATAATCGAAGTTTTCGATATTTTTATATGAGAAAAATCGATTTAAAATCGACGTTTTTCCAGATCTAATGGGGCTTCCTAAAAAAATTTAGTTTATTATTTTTTAAATCCAGAAGCTGTTTACAGTTTCCGTGACTCAGCTTTATATAAGGGAATGTGGGGCTAAACCGATCCCACAAGAAACAAAGGTCTAAAGATGGAAAACAATCGAAGTTTTCGATGTTTTTATATGAGGAAATCGATTAAATCGAATTAATGTTTACCCAGCTTTACAAAGGTCAAAAGGTACTATTTTATATGTATATTTAAAAAAAACATTTCTTTCATAAAGTTCAATTATTTATCGATGCTTCTTAATTCGTTATCTGGGTACAGTGGCTAAAATCAGTCGATTACATTTTACAAAACTGATAAAAGTGAGCATTTTAGGATGTCAAACCACTTTTGAAAGGTTTTAAATTTTTTGAATTTTATTTGTATTATTTATTTATACATATTTATCAAAAAATCAAATAGTTTTTTTTTTGGCTTGAAGAGTTAACAAAATGAAGAGTTTTCTAACTTAAAAGTACAACATAAATTTAAGTATATAATGAAATTGCAAATTTAGAGTACATATGGGATGTCTTAGGCTAAGGATATTGTTTGGGATAAGGATATTTACGCTATTTCTGGGGCTGGCTACAAGTTTGTGGTCAGCGAGGTGACAGTGGAAATGCTCAGTTTCTCCAGCCGCCCCAGAACTAGCAGCTCGTCGATGGAGCGTTTGGCATAAAACTTTTGCTCATCGGTCAAGCGCAAAAAGGCATGAGCCCAGGATTTGGCATAGGATTCCGCTTCGGAAACGGCGCTGGCACTGAATTGGTTGCTACTTTCTGCTATCTTCGGCTGGAGTATCTCCTCTTTGTAGTCCTCCACTGACGGCGGCTGCTGCTGGATGTCGTTGTGGTCCAGCTCAATCGGTGTCTGCTCATCCAGCGTCGCTTCCTCTGGCTCCTCTGGGTCCAGATCCGGCTCACCCGACCAGGAATCCTCCGAAAAGAGCTTTAGCAAGGGGCGTGGATTGGTGGTTGTGGACGTGGGCGGTTCCAGGGGGCGCTCCGATTCAGCCTGTGGATTTGGAAGATAAGTAGTTGCTAGAAGCTGCATTCGAAGCCCTTACAGTCTGCTCCGCTCCATTCGCTTCCTCCTCCTCCTCCTCCTCCTCCAGACGACTCTCCTCCATGTCTTCCTCCAGCTCTGCGTACTGGTTCAGCGGGTCCGTCCGGATTTCGTAGAACTGTTCGTACTGCGCTGAAAAGGTCGGAGCTTTCTTTGCCGTCGCCGTCGGCGCCCGCTGCTCCACGACACCCTGCTGCTGCTGCTGGTTGCGTGGCGTCTGTGTTGCTGCCATTGAAGCGCGGGGCGGAGGAGTATGGTTGTAAGAGGCCTCGCCCGGGGGACTCCGACTCCCGCCATTTTGCTTGAGATACCGGACATGGCACTTGTGGATGCGCAGATTGGAGGTGGTGCCGCCAGAGGACTGCATCACCCGCTTGCAGCCAGTGCAGAAGTAGCGCCATTTCAGCTTGGTTCCATCGGAGCGAGCGATCTCCCGGTAGACGTTCCACACGGAGCTGCGCTTGTTCTTCTTCACCAGCGTGTATTCGCCGGTGTTGATCTTGAGCAGAATGTCCAGTTGCGCCTCGGTGCACTTCTCCGGCTCGTCGGGGGCGTTTATAATAAACATATTCCCGCTCCTAATCCAGACGCTCATAGCAAATCCATCCGCGGTAGCGGAAAACGAGTTGGCAGCTCTGCCAGACCAGGGCTGCAGAAACACAACATTAACCTGATTGGGGTGCCCTGGGAAAAATGGCACTATTAAAAATAATAAAAAAATTAATAACTTTAAGCTACATTTTATTGCTGTATAAAACTGATAAAAAAAACCGAATATATTACTTTTTGAAGTAGAAAATCGTTTTATTTACTTAAAGATTTCTTAATTTATAATAAGTTTAACTAATGTAAATTAACATATATGTACTTAGTCGTTGCAACTAAGCAGTGTATAAAGGGTTTTATGATACAACAACATCTCATTCATAAGAATCTCAAAGGTCTTGGAATTTTCCTTTTCCAAGGCTAGCCTTTCCTTTTGGATTGCTATAATCCGCTTATCCTTTCTACGCTGAGCAGCTCTATACATGTCCTCCTCAGGTTGCCAGTGCTGTTGGTCGAGCTCCTCCTCGTAGGTCTCCAGGGAATTCAATTCTTCCATATCAAGATCAACCTGGAACTTCTCATCATAGTCGTTATTTTGTTCTATTGATCCATCTGTTTTCATGTCCTGGGGGCTATTACTTTCCACGTTTATAGAATTTCTATAAGATTCATCTACCTCCATAACCAACTTTTGGACTTCATGAAAGTGCGGCCACTTGGATAGCCGTCCCGTGACTTTCTCCCTCTCGGCCTCTCGCCTAAAATGGGACAAATAAAAATGTTTCCTATTGTTGCTATTGTATTCCTTACCTAAAGTTTTCGCTCATATGATCCATTTTGGTTTTAATGTCCGACGGCTTTAGGCCCAAGTGATTCATCTCCTTGGCGATTTTCCGAAATATTCGGTCGTCACCAGTTCGCAAACATTCAATATTGTCTTCCCACAGCTGCAGCAGCGTCTTGGTTGCTGTCCAGGACCAATGGATGCGATGACCGCTTTTCTGGCGAGCCTGGCGCGGCTTCACGTCCTATCGCACAGCGCCTGTAAGGTCCTTTTGAAACACATTTGGCTGGCAGTAGGGACGGACATACCTTTGCCGAATTCGCTGCCCGCCATTGCAGGTACTTCACATGGCAGATGTGGGAGCGCAGGCCGGAGGTATCGCGGGATATCATTAGCCGCTTACAGCCAGTGCAGAAGAATTGACCCCTCAGCTTGGTGCCGTCGGAGCGGATTATCTGGCGGTACATATGCCATACCGTGCTGCGCTCCTCCCGTCGCAGCAGCCAGTATTCCCCGCTAAGGATCTTCAGCAAGATCTCGCTACAGGTTTCCTGGAGCTCCGTATTCGGCAACGTTGCCGCCTCAATCATTACGTTGAAACTGAAACTAAAAACAAATTCAATAATAAACAAATGCAGCCCTCGTCGCCCAGCATTTCGGTAGCAAGTTGGCAGCCCTTGGCCCGTTAACGAGCACAGGGGTAAAAATTACACATACTTGTTCTGTTTCGAAATATATTTTTAATTTGTAATTGTGACGTGAATTAGGCTAAGATTTAATAGTATTATTATTATAATTAATATTATTACTACTATTTATTTATTTTCAGCATTTAAGTAGCTAAAAAACGCATTTTCAATTTTGTTTTTCGCAAGCAAGCGCCGATCGAAAAAAATGCAAATGAGTTGTTATAATAAAAGGTATAAAGTACAAAATATAATTATAATTAAATATATTAAGAAAATACAAAACAAAATTAAGGATATGCAAAAGCCCAGTTTCCTTAAGTACTTAATTTTCGTCCTCGAACAAAAAATGTAATTATTTTAGTGGCAATTGTCAGCTTAACGCTTAATTTTGTATTTATTTTAGTTTAAATACATCAACCGCTATCGATTCACGTGGGATTGATTGTTCCTTGATCAGGCCTCTAATTTTTTAACGACATCGTTATGTTTCAATTTTGAACAAATCACCTTTTGCAAGAAAAATTCACCAGCTTTCTTTCTTATTTATATTTTTCTTCAAGATTCTGTGCTGACAACAAATTCTTTTATTACTTAAATTAAGATTCTTTATGGGGTAGTCTTGAAACAATCATATTACTCTTCCTAGGCGTACAATAAAAACATATACATATATAGATACATCATTTTGCTTATGGATGTAACTTGTATTATTTGTGCTTAAGCACCTTCATTAGATCACTGTGGAATACAGACAGTTCGTGCAATGCTTCCCGCATGACTTTAAGCTTCTCCTTTTCGATAGCTAGTTTCTCTTCTTCAATTTGGAGCATTCGGTCTGAATAGCTCTTCTTTGCCCCTGGCTTCCTTTTCGCATGATCCGCTCTCTCCAATTCAGGTGTCTCCTCCCTTTCGATCAATTGGTCTTCCAACTCCTCGTCTTCCTCTATGTCGTCGGCCTCATCCTCTTCTTCCTCTTCTGCTTCTGGGATGCCTGGCGAGGGACTCCCCTTGTGGCTGCTATCATTTGCTTCAAATTCCACATCATGCTTGATTTCCAAATCTTCATCGAAAATATGATCATGAGCTGCGGTTTCCTCGGCCAAAGATTCGCCTCTCAGCGACTCGATTTCGTCACCGTCAGATTCATCCGGCTCGAAATACTTTGATGATCCTGTAGGGGGTGTTGGGATTTAATTAAATTATCCATTTTATTTGCAGTGTATTATCAAAGACACTAGAAGTACTAAGACGCCGAACGCCATACGATTTTTTGCACACGCATATTTCGCTTAGGCTGTATCACTGCAGCCTAATCCGTACGTACACACACACACGCACACTGAGAGGGTGAGCGGCTATAGAGCGGCTATAGTAGGTAGCCTTATCAGCTTCGATGAAGACTCTAAATATATTCAGAGACAGCACAAATAGTCCTCAAAAGAGGGCAGTTCTCTCGACGAGGCTTCCATAGCTATGCCATGCTCTCAACTTTGTGAGAGCGGGAGAGCGGAAGAGCAGGACTGCGCGAGAGCGGGAGAGCTCGCTCAAAAAATGAAAAATTGGCTCGCATATTGCAAATCAAATTTATGGTCGTTACTCATCTTAGTACTTCTAGTGTCAGTGGAAGTATGTATTATGTACCTGTATTAGTGTCGTACATCATTTCCTCGAAAACATCAACGGCCTTGGTTCCGATTAATAGTGATTGAATTTTGTGGAAATATGGCCACTTGGATGGCACTCCGGTTTCGCGGTATTTGTCGGCCTCCACACTGCAAAAGAATTTACAACATATATATTTGGGTTTTCCCGTGGGAATTTCCCCATCAGCCTTACCGATACTTTCGGGACATATTATCCATTTTGGTTTTGATCTCAAAATGACTTGGTCCAAACTGGCTCATTTGCTTCTCCATCTCCTTGTAGATTATCGTATTCCTCATCGTACCGCGCAAACCCTTAATATGTTGCGCCCAAAACTGCAACAGCATCTGGATGGCGTCGTCTTTCCACGTGTGCCGCTCGGTTTTATTGTACAGCTGATCGAATCGATCATGCCGCTTTTGGTGTATACTTTTCACCGCCTCAGAGACGACGGGTCGCTTGGCCGGCGTAGAGGGGCCATTGATCTGGCGGATAACCTCATCCTTTGTCGTCCTAATCGTTGTGTGCTTGGCATGCACTTCAGAGGTCTTTCTTACGGCTGGAATCTTTGCGGGACGCCTGGCTTCCGTCGCGGAGTCCTCATCGTCTAGCAGGGCGTGTAAGGGACGCTTGGTAGCCGCAGAAGGTGCTTCCCGCTTATTGGGATTGGGTTCTTCTTCCTTAAATACAAATATTACCATTATATTACTATAACTTACGGTATAGGGTGTTGGATCTTACCGTTTCCTCCTCATCATTGCCCAGGAACACGTTCTCGTAGAACTTTTCGTACTCGGATTTTGGCGGGAGCGGACGCTTCTGCGGACTTGTAGTGGCCTTTATCTGTCCAACGCTGCCGCGACTCCGGTCGTTAGCGGCTCCAGCCATGTTGCTGCTTTTCCGTACACTTCTCGTGGTGGCCTGGGCAGTGGCGGGTCCTCCATTCGACCGCGAACGCATATTTCGGTGCTCCAGATTGTCGTTGATTGGGTGGCGGTATATACTTAATTGAGAGTATAACCTTTTGCTTTAATAATGCGCAAAGTTTGTTGTTTTCTTCAGTGCAGTGTGACTGCCTGATTTTAGGTAAATAATGCTGAAATTCGCCAGAATACGCTTGGTATTCCGTCTTCACGGGCGCTGGTCACACTGAAAAATATCAAGACTCTCGAGAGTCTGGCAGCTCTAGGCCACAAAGACCAAAATGTCTGGCATCGCCAAAGTTGCAGCCCTAGTTCCATTTGGCGCCAAAAATTTAAAATGTGAGGAAAACGGAAAAAAATTAACTTTGCGAGTTATTTATTAGCGTTGTAGATTAAGATATAAAAGTTGAAGCAGCTAAAATTACTGTTTACATGACATAAATTATAGTTTATAATTGAACAATTTGTAATTATTATTATTTACCAATTATTATTTTTTAATAATAACCAAACTATTATATAGCAAAAGTGTCATTCTTGGCTCCCTGGCTCAGTTTTGTAAGCATTAGACTGCCTTGTAATATTAATAATAATATTTACTAAAGGTATAAATAAATACATTAATTACATTAAATTTCACTATTATGCCAAGCTTTACATAAATTAAGTTAGATCTAAGGATCGTAGAATCGTAGTTGCTTTTAAAGGATGATAATATTTTTGAATATGTGATTTCATCGTTTAGGTTTTATAGATTCTTTTCCTGCCATATCTTTTTTCAAGATATGTGTGTGCATTCCGCAAACCTTTGAACAGAAGTAGAACTCAATGACTTGATGAGACCAACAATTGCCCCAGAAGATTCCTCCCTATGTGGGGATTTCGCACGCACTTTTAGCTAATCAAGCTAGGTCAGTCGCCAGTTGCAAAACCGCAAAATGTATCTGCCACTGCGAATAGCATCTGCATCTGCATCTGCATCCCGCGCCTGGGAACGAGCCCAAGGCAGAACGGACGACGACAATCAGCGACAATTGCCCAAAGATTGCGACTAATGGTTGCCCGACGCACGTCGTCAGGCCTCGGACAGGCAGAAGGTGCCTGTGGGAGCTTTGCAACCGGTTTCAAGTGCCTGTCTGTCCTGCCTTTTGGCTTCTTCGGTCATCGCACCGAGAAAAAACAACAGCATATAATACATGTCATCGGTATTATTTCAATAAAACCTATATCTTTTAAATAATATGTAAGAGTGTTGTTTTAAAAATCTATATATCAAAATATGTATAGAAAAAATTGTATAGGTTTCATTTATACAATTGGCTTTTATTTATAACCAAAGCTGATTGGGAAAAAGGCTTTTTAAGCACTTCTAACCATTAAGATTTGCAACATATTACTTAATATTAAGATGCTGTAAGCCTATATATATTTCTTGTTTCTTTCTGTGCAGTCTCCTTGGCTCCTGCTCTTGGCCGGCTGCAAAGTTTTTGTGGCTCGTGCTTGGCGATTGCCAGCTGCTTGTGGCCAAAACTTATGGTTTAGCATTTAACCTGTCACTTAATCGAAAAAGCTGCCCTCTGCCACATCCAGAAGTTTCGTTAATGACGCTTGGCTCGTGCCGGAGCAGATGTTTGATCCAGAGGTCTTGGGGACTGGTTCCCCACTGTTAGATGTCCCAGATAAGACATTTTATCGGTGCATTATATTGATTCCTTTGGGCTAAGTAAAGTATATATACGAAATTTAATTTTAAGCTTTGCTTAACTTAAAATTATTACAAAATTATTTATCGTCTAGGTTTATTGGTTTAAAAAAATACCAAAATTAAATAATAAATATTTGCTTTACTTTGGTGTCCTTTGGTGTTTTTGCCGGCTCGAGGTCAAGGATAAAGGATATAGCTGTAGATTTTTAAGGTAAGTACGAAACAAAAATCAAAAAGTTATGAGAAATTTAAAATGTATTAAAAAATATTATTTAAATAAAATACAGCTGTAGACTTTAAAGATACTACGTACGAATAAAGAAGTTATGCAAATTTGCAAAATAAATTTCAAATTACAAATTACAAATTACAAAAAAATGCAGCCAAAATAAGCATAAAAAAAATAAAAATATATGTGCTTTTATATATTTTATTAAATACATACCTTTCAAATATAACTAAATGTATTTTTAGCTCTAGAAAGAAATTCACTTTATGTAATAATTTTAAGGCTTAAACTTTAATGCTTTTCTTAATAAAAAATTGAACATGGGAAGCAATTATTATGTTGCTTCCCCTAAATCCCCTTCTAAAGCTATATGCAGCTGTCTGACTTGTTGATCGTTGCTTTCCTCATTGTGTCGGGCAAACTTAATTGTTTCTTGCGGTTGCTGGCATTGTGTTGTCTTTTTGTTGTTGTTTTTCTTTTATTTTCTTTTTTTTTGCCATCCGTTTGGGAACCCCACTGCAGCCGAAAGAAAATGACAACTGTGGCGACCGTGACTTTGCGCCAACTGGCGACATTCAGCCACTGTCTAGCACTTGAAAAAATATATAGCAATTAAAACAGCTAAATAAGTATACAAATGGAAAGTTATTTCAATGACAGGTTCTATAAGTAAAATTATAATTATTTTTCTGTATAAAATATTTGTGATTTTTGTAATGTAACTTCTAATATTATTAATACTTGTCTTACTTTTTTCTGCGTGCAGTAACAGTAAGAAAACTTGCAGATGGCCTCATGGCATCATTATGGGGCTGGGTCTCCAGAGTTGGGACTGGGCGAGACCTTATTTGTTTGGCGCATAATTTAAGTTAAAGCCCGTGCAAATGTTGGCTGTCTGTGTTGCATGTTGCTTGTTGCCAGTTGCGGCTGGCCTGCTGCTCATTGCTTGGCTGTTGGCCTGGCCTACGCGTTTGGTTTGGTTGCATGCAGTTGATGATGCACAGAAAAAACCAATTATATGAGATGTGGATGAGATCTTGTGATATTGGAAAGAAGATAGCCATTACCAGAGTTTCCGATAAAAATATATATTATTATCAGTTTCCTGTGCCTTGAAAGATTATATTAAATTAAGTTCCTGCATTACGTTTTATTTGTCAAAATCTTAACTATTTTATTTATTTTGGCAAAACTACACTTTTAGTAGGTAAGATCAGGAAGCCTCACTGTGGACTTACTTTTCTCCGTGTAGTGATTCTGTGGTCCAATCCGTTGGATATGCCCGCTGGCGCTTGATTGCAGGTTGTCATGGACTCGGCGCACTCGACGCGCATCCATTCAGTCAGGAGTGACAGACGGCACATATCCCCATATCCTATATAGGATCCCCAACGACCGACCGACCGACCGACAGCCATGTCTCTCCAATTGCATTTATGCTGGCCGTGTCCCTTTTTTTGACGTGGGTCGTTCCCGGTCGATTCTTACGTGAGCTTCAACTGGTTTTGGCCAAGTTCTCAAATGGGCGGGGAACTGGCGCAGGGTGGTTGTGGGCCACAATTCGAGTATTGTACTATATTATTGCATTTTGCCATCTCTAAATCGGCATCAGTTCACGCTTACATCTCCGCTTAAGTTACATTTATGCACAGAGAAAAATACATATATCCGAAATTTAATAAATTAAATCATCAACAAAAATTGTGAAAATATTGGCATAAGGATTAATATTATTTTAGTGTGATTTTAAACATTTTCAATGAAACCTTAATATTTTCCTGAATTGCTTTTGGCCCAACTTTTTCCTGTGCATCTTTTCATAACTATATTGACACAGGCCTGGCCATAAAGTAACAAAACTTATGCCCACTGTGTGTGTAGTGTGTGCGGTGTGTGGCCCTGCGTGGGTGGGTGGTGCAGCCAGATAAGATATGTACATAAGTGAGCTCCAACTGAACCCAACAAAATCTGCATAAATGTGCCGCAGCTGAAGCGTTCCCAACCAGGCTTAAAGTGTTATTTTTTCGGCCTCTAGAAGTCGCCGAACCTATAGACATGAGTAAACATAACGAGTTTCCCAACCAGATAGTAGGACAATTACTTTCAGATTTAATTTCAATACCTTTAAGAGATTTTTATTGGTTAATCGTAGAGTAAGTTACAAATAACTTTCTCAGTTAAAATAGTGATTACTATACCTAACCAAAGTTAATGTTATACTCACCCTACCGATTGTGAAACCAAGTTAATTTTTGAGATAGCATTACACCCAACATTTGTTCATATGTAGACATATCAATTAGGCGGACAAGCCCAACAAAATCTCTTAACTCTGTGGGCTGAGCTTAACCCAATTTAACCGACACACAAAGGTTCTTCGAAGAAGGGAATAAAAAATAATTTCCTTTGGCTATCAGAGGCTTTGTATCTAACGGTGAACATCGTTAAATGAAAATAACCGCCTTTAACATACACGAGAACATGTTCAGAGATATCAAATAAAGATTAACTTTAAGGGAGAAGAGAATTTTCAAAAAAAAATCTAGCTGGGTCACATTATATTATTTCAGGATTATATCATCTATGAAAATCTTTATTTTATATGGATGATTTTGGTGTATGCTTAAATACATTTCAAAATATATAAGATTTCGGTATATAGTCTGATTTACTTTGAGAAAAGTTCTTTAATTAACCAAAGAGTTTGCTAGGAGCTCGAAACTCAATACGGCTTCTTATCAGAACAGTTGAGCGTGCCCCAAACAGTTCGGTCGGGGCCATTGAAATTAATTACTGTCTGTGCACTGGAAAAAATTACTAAAATCGATTTTAATATTTATATTTTCAACAAGAAATTATTTAAAAACAAGTAAGAAAAGCTAACTTCTGGCGTAGCCGAATTTGGACCGATCTTTCCTATGACAGGTATATGATATATTGGTCCGATTGCAATGCTATTTCTAGGAGGTAGCTAAAATTATATTATAAAAGCACAAATAAAGTTTCATTCGAATATCTTGAAAAATAGCGAAAATATGCCAATTTTTCCATGTCGTTTCTATTGCAGCTATATGATATAATAGTCCGATTCCGTTCCGACATATATATTGCTTGCAAAAGATATAAGACTATCCTGAAAGTTTCAGCCCAATATCTCAAAAACTGAGTGACTAGTTTGCATATAAACCGACAGACCGACAGACAGACGGACATGGCTAGATCGACTCGGCTGGTGATGCTGATCAAGAATATATACACTTTATAGGGTCGGAGATGACTCCTTCAATGCGTTGCAAACATCAATGCAAAATTACAATACACCCAGAGAAATGGGGGACTAATTCCTAGGTAACGCATGACCTAAAGTTGAAAATATCGTTTTTA
>JAEIIU010048551.1:0-58878 GCA_018874675.1 Drosophila baimaii | reverse complement strand
GTCGGTGGCTTAGTAGGAGGTTGAGTCGGTGGCTTAGTAGGAGGTTGAGTCGGTGGCTTAGTAGGAGGTTTAGTCGGTGGTATAGTAGGAGGTTGAGTCGGTGGCTTAGTAGGAGGTTCAGTCGGTGGCTTAGTAGGAGGTTTAGTCGGTGGAATTGTAGGAGGTACAGTCGGTTCGTTGCAAGGAGGTTCTGTCGGTGGTTGAGTCGGTGGCCTTGTAGGCGGTTGAGTCGGTGGTTGAGTCGGTGGCTTTGTAGGAGGTTGAGTCGGTGGTTGAGTCGGTGGCCTTGTTGGTGGTACTGTCACTGGTGGCCTTGTAGGAGGTGACGGTTCGTTGCATGGAGGACTTGGACTTGGAGTCGGTGGAGGCGTTGGTGGAACCGGTTCTCCGCAGCCACACTCAGTAATAGTAGGCGATCCATTCGAACGGCCGATCAGCAGAACGCTCACTTTAAAATGAACAAAACACTCGGTATAAATTTAAAATATACAATTAAGAAAACACCACAGAATATTACCAATCAAAATGCAATGTGTAAACTTCATCTTGATCCTTTTCCTTTGCTGAGTCCTTTAGATGCAGCTAGCTTCACTTGAGAAAGCTGAGCCGCTGAAGACTGATGCCTTTCTTCGGTGCCGGAATCCCTTTTTATAGTCCACGCCATAGCCAAAAGTTGTAGTTAAAAATATTTAGTAAATAAAAGCACTTTTGATCCCTTCGATGCGATCCAACTGGGTGCCATTAATAGCCTCCAGCATTGGGGATCAGGAGTTTGCCCAAGTTCAAGGTTAAGTATACGCAGCGTGTTTGCCTTTCGCTGTCGCGTGCACAGAAGTTTATATTTTTAGGCTTTTGTCTGTTGTTTGCCGAGTTTCTCGCACTCCACTGAGTGCACTCGTAATTTCGGATCGTGCTGCATGGGAAATATCAGTTAACTTGACTAGGTGTTACAAAAAATATCGATATATCAATACGTTATTAATATTGAATACAAAAGCCGATACATAAATCGATATTTTAACGTAGCGAACTGAAAACTGAACTTAAAATGATCCTGCGTTTTGTTTAAATGATACTTCTTGGAAATAAATATAATGAGCTTATCGATAACATAGATTTCCAAGACACTTTTAATATAATTGGTAAAATAAATAGATAAAATAAATGCAATGTTGTCTTTTTTTTAATTATCGATATTTTAAAATTAAAGTAGATATTTTTCCATATTTCAAATTTCTATATATATTTTCGATATATAAAATCGGACTATTCCTAGGCTTTACCTCAAAAATCATTCTAGCAATCTCAGAAATCATCTATAATGTTAAATAAGAAGTAATATTTTATAATACACTCCATAAACACAGATGAACTTCCAATAAACAAACTACAAGCCATCTTTTCTCTCAACCATTTAGCTTTGTTTAAAGTTTGTTGCTCGGAACCAACAGCCAATCAAATCCGATTAATCAAATAATCATAATAAACTACAATTTCGTTGTTTATCATCTGCAACAAAGTGCACTTTGTCTACGATTTTGTGGACACAACAAAGTCGAGGACCAAAAGACTTCGATCCGAGAAGCATTTTGCATTCCGCATTTGCATGCTGGGGAAATTGCCGTTTGGACAATGCCGAGATGACTAGAAACGGGCAACAAAATGCCATAAAGTAGTGGCCCCACGATATGCATCTGCCGCGGGCAGTGTCACAATGCCACAACAGATCGCAGATGTCCCTCCTCACAGAGAAATTCGGACCATCTACGCCAGCTCCAGCTCCAGATCCGCCTCCGCCACGGCATCCATTCTGTCCCATCGAGAACTCGTGTCGCCACTGACACGTAAACTATTTGGCACGCAATGCACTTGGCGACTTGCTGATGTTGACGCACATAAAATGCCAAATGCTGTGAAGGATGTCGATGGCGGCAGTCCTCCACCTACTTTGTGCAATCCCCTTGCCTCCTGGTCTGCAGTATTTACCCGCTTTTCACTCTCCTGTTCCTGCTGCTGCTGCTGCTCCTCCTCCTCCTGCTGCTGCGGCTGCTGGCGCTGGTGCTGCCGGAAAAGCCAGCAAGCAATTTGCTAGAGACTTCGCTCCTCAGCTCTTCGCTGCAAGCTCTTCGCTTCTGGCAGCGGCATAATGCGATTTGGGAATTGATTGCGCCAGGCACTCGACAAATGTGTGCAAGGGAGTGCACAGTGACAAAAAATATGGGTTAAGTGGCAGTCTAACAATAAAAATATGTGTCTAGATACGAGGGACATTGAAATAATGGGAAGGTATTGAGGGGATTTCTGTTCTATAGCAGCTTTGGGCTCGAGATATAGCGGAAAGAGCGACTGCTCAGCCATTTTCTCCGACTCCTTGACACCAAATTTCAGTGGCATTGTTTCTGTAAGGTTTCACGGAGCTAAAAGAGCCACTGGGTTCCCACCTAGTTTATATAGGTTTTTGATTGTAAATTAAAAGTGGAAAACCTTCTCCTATTTCAGGCACAGCTCTCTCTTTTTCAAGAATCTACAGAGCTTCCAATAACTGCCTTTTAAAATGCAATGGCGGAGTTTCCAGTATATACAATTTCCTACAGTGTATGCCACTCGTTTCGATAGAAACCCCCAACTCCTTGTTCACCGCAAAGAACCCTAAACATCAACTAGCTGCGAACTCCCACAAAATTCCGCACTCATTTTACGCAAATTACATTTTGCGTTTCGCTGGTCGGTCAACCCCGAATAAAACCGAACCACAAAAAGCGAAAACATTTTGTATAGAGTTTTTAATATGCCCATTCATCAGGAAGGAAGCAGGTTTTTGGTATGAGGACCACATGAGAGCTGGGCGATGCTAGGCAATGGGGCCAGAGAGTTGCCACTTGTAGAGACTGTTTGTAAGCCTGTCATTCACTGTGACTTTATTGACGGGCCTTCCGGGGCTGGCTGGCTTGACAGGACAGGCGTCCGCCTGGTCACGTGTTGCCAACAATTCAATTTGAAACTCGTAACCCACTTGGCCGCCTACCCCTCCTCGGACATAGAGCCACCCCGATCCTCCCACTTTAATGCACAGAAAAAATACTATTTGATTTTTTTTTATTATCCCAAAGATATTTCCACATTATAAAACGATTTAGTGGGAGTTTATAAAGCCATTTCTGCATCTCAAAAAAGGGTTCTCTCTTTTGGTAAATACAATTGACCATCTCATATAGCTATCTCTGTGTAATCCCTCCTCAAATTTTTTTGTGTGCACTGGCTCAGCATGACGCATTCATTCATCTCCAAAGCAGGCAGAGCGGCCAGCCCTGGCAGAACAGGGACAGGACAGGGACAGGACAGAACTCCTCCCTCGATGAGGACCCGTCGTAGTCGTAGTCCTTGTCCACTTGTCCCATACACTTCTGTTTTGCAACTAACAAATACAACAAGCCGGGGGCGTACCAGCAGCAACAGCAACAACAACTGTTGGGCTGCTGATTGCGTTGACAACATTGTGCCATTGTGTGTCTGGCCATAACGCAAATAGAGATGGCCAATCACATCACGGAGCCCATAAAAAACAACAAAGAAAATAATGCCCTGGAGTTTGGCGAACTTCTTAACTTTATTAGATTATATTTCTCTTGAACTATGTGCCTTAAATGTTTAGAGATCATTATCCATCAGGCGTGGCTATCACTTAATAGTTTTAAAGTATTTTCGGAACGAACTTGACTATTGAACGAACCTTTTCCCTTTATTAGCAGTGAATGTTTTCTTTCATATTATTTTCAAGAAATCGTAATCTCTTAATATTCATATTTCATGCCTTTACAGTACCTCTTTATGCTCAGTGTTTTCCCTTTTTTAATCAGCCTCGTGTCACGAGCTGTCTGCTCGATGTTCGATGAGGACTTCTCTTTTGATCCCAGAGTTTGGTCGCAGTCATCGTCATCGTCGTATTCGAGGTCTATATGAGACAGCTCGTAAATCACACAAATGTATGCACCCCTTGGCACGCTCCGCCCACCAATTCGAGGGGCTGACAACAGCCCATATTTACCGTAGCAACAACTGGCAGCGAACGGCACTTTTCTGCCATTGCCAGTGGTTGGGAAGCTGCACAGAAAGAAAAGTCTAAGCAATAGATAGTAAAATATAGTCAAACTTAATTTAATATATTTTAAAGAAATTGCTTAATAGTAATATGAACAATTCTCGAACAATTAAATGATAAACAAGTGAGTTGCTAAATAATAAAGTTGCAGATCATAGTGGAGCACTTGAAGTTTAATGTGTTTCAGGCAAAAAAGTGATGCTGCTCAACAGGTTCTTAAAAAAATGTAGGATCAACATTTTGTTGTGCATTCCTACATATTTATTTTTAAGATTGAGTCCGATTTTAATTAGCTTTTATTAACAATCATTGTGGATATTAAAAGATTTCACTATCAGGTGTTTGTTCCGTCTTATAAAACATAGTATACATTGTGTATTTATAAAAAAATTATAAAAATCTAGCAGTAAATATTTACTAAAATGTTTTTCTCCATGTAGTACCCCATGTGTCATGGGCTCCCTCAAACCCTGGGTGATACCAATTTGAATGATCGGAGGAGGGGTCATCATACTGCCATTGTGTTTATGGAAATTCCGGGCAGCTTTCTTTTTTCCCCACATTTCCATGTTGCCTCCCTGTTTGGCCTTTGCCTCATTGTTGGTTGCTTACTACGACGTAATTGCAACAATTTTCAGATGACGCATGCTACGCCCGCCCCCTTTTTTGTCAGGGGCGGCAGCGGCTGCTGCTGTGGATTTGCTTGATTTACTTGTTTGGGTTTTGATTTCCGTTTGATTTGTGCGTTCAGTTCGGGGAGCCAAAGTCGGAGGGAAGAGGAGAGAGGCCGACTCTGTGCCGGAAAGCGTCTTTCGTTAATCGCCTCCATTTTCGGCCGGAGTCTGTCTAATGGTTTAATGAATTCACTGTCTGGCCGCCCCCCAAAACCCAGGAATCCCATTCCGTAGCTTTTACGAGCGAAACACTTAAATGCAATGGCTAAGTATATTTCACAATGGAGTGCGATTCCCGCTTAATTATGCGCAGGCAGCAGCCAGCCAGACCGAAGCCCAACCCAAGCCCAAACCCGAATATGAAAACCCCAGACCCAAACTCAAACCAAAAACTCAGAACCCAACCAAAACCCGCACTCAATCTATGCGTGGAGGGCGGGGATTCCCCCAAAAAAGGAGGATATAAAAGGGAGAGAAGGACACGGTCGCCAGCCCTTGGTGCGGCATTTCAAAAATTTGCACAGAAAAGCTGAAAGACAAGCTAAAGCCAGTGCCGCATCAACTAGCAACAAACAATTATTAATGGGTGTAAGAGGGAATGGATGAATAAAAGAGTAAACCAAGAAAATACCTGGTACAAGGACCTAGGGAATATCTATCTTATATCTATTTATTAAGTAAAGTATGTGTTATACATTTTAAAAGACTTAAGCTAATTATTTAAGCTTTCTAAAAGGTATTGCGCTATATTTCAAAGTTACATTATTTCATTTTACAATAAAATATTATTTTATTGCATAGATTGACTTATTTTTTCTACAAAATAATTTATAGAAAGCTGTTAAAAATATTAAATTTGCCTTACCAACTAACTTATTGCTATTTGAGCTTTTCTTTTTAAATAAACTTACACATTTTTTAAAGTTCGATTAATAAATTTGTAATAAAATATAGTTTTATAGGCGATAAGAGATTCATAAAAGTATTTGAGACTTGGAAAATTTTTCTTGTATAAAATGTTTTATATTTTATCAAAAATAGAAAATGGAAAATACTATAAATAATAGTGAAATTACATTGATTGCATAATATTACTCCATATATCTTTATTATGTTAATACCTTCCCTTTATTAAATTTAATCCTTCATCAATTCGACTACTCCCGCGAGAAAATATAAATAATATTTACTGGGTATGCACTAAAGAAGGGTTGCTCCCCCATTTGACATCACTCCCTCCATATTTATCATTACTGTGTCTGCTCTCATCTATTCAGTGTTTTGTAGCCGTGGCAGAAACAGACAAAGTCCTTCGTGGAGCCACAGCCAAAGCAATAACAGAAACAGAAACAGTAACAAAAGTTGGAAAAAGGCAGTGGAAACAGGAGTAAAAGCGGCAACAGAAGCTTTGACCATCTTGGCTGGCATTTTCCATAAGGACTTTATTACTTTTTCATCTCGTTTCATTTCGTTTTAATTTTATTATGAGCCAAAATGGCAATGGCACTTCACTGGACCAACTTCATCTCTATATCTGCCCTCCCCCCCTTCTGTGCACAAGAAATATACATTTGAAGAGGGCGAAAAACAAGTGTAAGGAAATGTCCAAATAACAAAGGGAATTATGCCAATGAGAATGGAGCATGGAGCATGGAGCATGGAGCATGGAGCATGGAGCATGAAGATGATGATGATAATAATGATTCCTCTTTCTTTCGGCTGGAGCGAAACAATTTTTAATTAAATTTTGTGTGTATTTTATACAAATATGAATAATTATTTATGGCAAACACAGGCAGCAGACACCAGATCCCAGAAACAGACAGCAGTAACCGGCAGCAGGCAGCAGGCAGCGGGCCCAGACATACAAATATGCGTAGGCAGTTAATGCTAACAGGCGGCAATATATATTATCTGTCTTAAAATAGAAAATGAACATAAGGCGCACATTTGGCATATTTTATGAAGCGATATCGGGGGGCGGGGCCCCAACGATTAATTGTCGAGGCTCTGGCTCAAAGTGTTGTTGTGCATTTAAATTGCAGATGATTATTTAAATTTCGCATACAATTTACATAATGAAGGTCGCTCCTTCATTGCTGCTCTGGAAATCATCCCCCTTCCCTCGTTGCTCCACACCCGCTGTTCAAATTAATCAAACAAATTGCTTTAGCCCGGGATCTCTGACTCTTCTATATATTTCCCCTCGGCCAGCGAAATGAGAATTTGGTTATTGGAGCCGCGTCTTTTCCGGTTCAGCCTTCGAAAATGTAATTTGCAAAAATATTTGCTTTCAATAAAATCTAGAGAGCACGAGGAGCTGAGCGGAAAATAGCACTGGCTGAAAGAAGAAAATGGCCTTCGCTTTCTGCTTAGCTCAGCGTGGTCCATACATGTGCACACAAATATTTCCGGCCAGGGAGTTCCCTCAAACCTTCCGTGGATTTTTTTTTCAAATATATATTCTAAGGGCTTAAAAAGAAAAATAATAATCTCTAAGGAACTTTTACCTATCAATTCTTGGGGCTTTACAAAAATGTTTTATTATAATTATTTAATATAAAAATGTCTCTACTTCTTACAAATACCTTACACAAACAATTATGTATTTTCCCTGATTTTGTAAAACATTTTCAAATCACATTCGCCACCATAATCTAGCGAAATTTCTTTAGGGAACCACCCCAAGCCCATAAATATGCCAAAATTTCGCCATTCACATTACCGAATTACAATCAGTTTTCAATCAGTTTTCCCATTTCATTTGAATCATTCGCATTGGCATTTCGTTCAAGGGGCCCCGGGGCAAAGCGGGGCTTTTATATGGCAATTAGCTTAATTCTATTAAAATTCGATGCGCCCGAAAGTATGCAACTTTGGCAAGGCTTTGAATGCTCATGTTGTTGAAAACGCTGGTGTTTGTTGTATGTCTTGTTGTAATGGCTTTTGAGCGAATTATATTCATCAAAACGGCCATTGTCCAGGGCCTGGCATATTAAACTGCATTATGGCCAACATAATGATTGAGATTATACAAGGAAAAAAAAAAAGAGAAACACACACAAATAAATGTAATCATGGCATTGTAAATTCAATGTAGAATATCAATTTACATTTAGCATATTAATTGAATTTTTGCTTTTGTCATATTGTCTATTTTGGCTGATGATTTGTGTACACACTTCTCCGCAGACACACACTAGTGTGTGCCCTTTTGTGCTTTCGCAGCGTAATTGGAATATTTATTTTTCATCCCATTTTGCAATCACCAAACCGCTGTGAAAAGACACCATTGCCCTGCGCAAATTTACACCCTTTGTCCTGTAAAATGCCATTGGCACTCCCACACACACACATAGGTAATTGTCATTCATTCGGCGTGTCTGTCTTGGACACGGCCACTGTCCTCGCTGTCCTGTTTGCCAATTTGTGCCAAAGTTGTGCGTTAATTATGAGCCAAAATCAACGCGTGGCAAAAATTCTTTTGTCTCCGCAAATACATCATGCAGTAACAGCTGTGGTTAAAATAATAGCAGAGCTGAGATTTAGAAAGAGTTACAAAATAATTATATTTAATTGGAAATACTGCAATAAAAATCACATATCTTGTAAAAATGGAGGGAAAATTAAATGAATTGGTAATATTTATATTTATTGCTAATAATTTGAGACATATTTAAAATTGAGTAAGTTCCAACAAAAAGAGTCTAAAAAGCTTTTTTGATTATGAAACATCTTAAAAACTAAAATTAGGTAATTGGAATTAACTTAAAAACAGAGACCCCAGAAGAATGCTGCGATATTCAGCACTTTTTATACAAAACGTAGCTTATTTTTGCGCTGCCCCTTTTCAATAGTTTAAAACATATTTAAACCTAATTTTCTATTACTCTTTATATAAACTTTAACTCAGTAATTTTATCCTATCCCTGGCTGTTTCCCCGTTTTTCCTCACAGATATGTGGCTGCATTTGTTTTCGATTAGCTGCAAGCGACAAAGTCAACAAATCAATGCAACTCAAATAGTGACAGGCAAATGGATGCCAATGAGTGGAGGTATTTTTCCGAGGGACACGCAGGGAGTTCAGACAATTTGGGGTATCCAACGTACAAACACACATGTTGTCAAATGCCCCAAGGGCCGCACACATTTGGTGCTCTAAATTTCATTTACTTTGTTACTGAGCAACCGAAACGCCAGCCAGCCAGCCAGCCAGTCAGCCAGTCAGCAACAAAAACAAAAATATCAGTCGGAAAATGTAACCAATCATCAGCAGCATTTTGGAAACCCCCTCCGTTTCCCTCATTCAAGCCATGTCCCTGCAGGCATAATGGATACAAAGTTGCAATTAGCGTTGCAAATCGAACGTTTTGCAATTAATTATAAAGCATGGCAAAGAAATCATTTGCAGTTTAAACAAAGGATGAATAATCTATGAGAATGGAGCATAGAAACAATAGGGAGAGAGAGGGATAGAGCGAGGACAGCAAGGACAGTAAATTATTGCATTATTGCTTTAAGCTGGGTTACTGAATAACATTCATTTAATATGGAATAGGTCAATGAAGGTTTGGATATATATACATACCAACTAGCTGGAAGTGTATTGTAAGACAAAGTCAAATATATTTTAATATGTATTTAAGGTCTTTAAATACTTAGAGATATATCCTGTAATTAAAGTGCTTTAAATAAAAACTAGACTGCATATTATTTAAATTACACTTTACTAGCCATAAACACCTTCTTTAAGGATTATACCAACTCATTATCCCATCCAGTGCATTTGTAAGGACTCGGAGATATGCTCTGGGTATTCCCAGAGTGCCATTTCCATTTATCCCAACCTCGGTCATGTTCTCGCAATGATTTCCCTAGATGGCACTTAAGGCTCTTAAGCGGGGCCAAAGGCGGAGAAAAGAAATCCAGCACATAAATAAGGGGAACCCCACAAGCACACTCACACACACAAGCAACGTATAAATAAAAATGTCATCAAAAGCATTTAAAAATTTGCAAAATGCGAAATACAAAATGGGCGAATTATTCAATTTTGGAGAGCCCCCCCTAGACCGCAAGTCATAAGTAGGCTAAGGCCGCCGCCGCCGCTATTCAGTCTCTCCCCACTTCCCCCCCATAGGAAATATTCACATTTTCATGCCGAGATTTTCCGGAGAAAAGGAATTATGACGATTAGATTATTACGCATACTTGGCGATTTATGCGATTAAGAATACGAGTAATATGAAATAAAAGCCGACGAGGGTTGCAGAATGCAACTCGAGGGGTTGCTCCTCTCATATTATTTCCACCAGCAGTCCCACAAGTTGTTATTGTCGGACATCAAAAAAAAAAAGACGAAAAAATTGAGGAGGAAAAAAACAGGGGGCAAGACAAGAAAGAGATGAGCTCAGCTGCCGTCGTCGTCTGATTTTTTATAACCCCAGAAACTGAAATACCAGCAGAATCATATTAAAAAATGCCAAATGCTGAGGCAACCGTCAAATCATCTGCGGAATTGTCATCAAATTGAAAGCTCTAACTCCCCGCTTTCCCTGCTTTCCCCGTTTTCCATTTTTTTATCCGCCAGCTAAGCTGCAACGCGTGGCTGCCTTTTTTCCATTCTCCGGTATATACGTTTTTATTGTCATCATTTATGGCTTTTACGAGGAGAGGGAGGGCTTTGGCAAACCCCTTTTCCTTTTTTTTTTCCACTGTTTGGAAAAATCGAAAAAATGAAAAATATCAATCGCGTCTGCTTCAGGATTTGGGTCAAGTCCTGGCTGGCTGCTCTCTTGTAATTAGCACAGATAAGAGCGCCGCCATTAAGGCATTAAGCGCGAATTCAATTCCACCAGCTGGCTGGATATTTTTGATCCCTTAATGTCGAATTCTGGGGGTTCCTTTAATGCTTCACTAAGCCCAAATAAGTGACCGTGGCGGAGAGAGACAATGCGAGGCATTTATCAAAAAGGGAATTGTGAACAGGTCTCGCCTTAAGTTCCATTTGTAATCAGCTCTTTGGATGTATAGACAAGTCCTTTGTTTTGATCCCTTTTAGCGCTTTAAAGCCCATGAATCAATTTAAGGTTTACATTTATCAAGGGAGACAGAGAAAATGTTAACAGAATGTGTGTTAATTTAGTTGGAGATTGGAAGGATACATAAATATATTGACAATAATGTCGCGTTTATATATCATAACATATAGGAAATATTTCAATGTTTAATATATTAAATTTTAAATATCGAAAAAATTGCTTTTAACGTTAAAATATAGATAATATCGGATGATATATTAATATTATTTAATTTACTATTATATTATTATATTTAAATTATCTTTACAACTTAATTTGTTATGATTTCTATATTTGTTTTTACCAATGATCTCTTAAATGACTTCACAGTTCGATATATCAAAGAGAATATCGATTTATCGCTCACGTATCGCAACATTAAAATATCGATTTATATATATCGATATTTGCGTGGAATATCGAAACAGTTTCGATATATCCGTATTTTCTGTCATCCCGTATTGAAAATTGGGTGTATTTTTCTACTTCTAGATTAGTTTTCTATTATTCCTTTTAATTGCCTTAAATAATCACTCTTTTTTTATGTATATGCATTTGTTTTATCCACTTTTCTCTTCAAATTCTAGTTTAAATCTCTGATATCTAGTTGAATTTAACAAAAGGACATTGCACTAAATGTTGGCTGACTTTTTCTCTCCATCCTCTTAACTTTTATGCCTCTTGGCTAGCACTTCTTTGGCCGCATTCACGTCGCGACAGTTTTTGTCTGGCCCGCGGCTGTCGAATGGCTGTTAAAATGTAAAATGTAACTGCAAAGGCTTCTTTTGGCCTTCTGGCGAACCCCCACTCTTACCACCAGTCTTTTGTGGCCTTTGTTTATTGAGCATTTAAATTGAACAAGTTGCCAATCGATTGTCGATTGCCGCAGCCGCTCAGCCAGCACGTTGCTCGGGGCGTGTTAATAAATCGAGTGACTCTCATGTGTCGATAATTATGCCATTGATTGCTTAATTGCAATGCATATGCAACTGGCCCCCCAACCCACTCGGCCCTCCGCCCTTCTTGGCAATTCCCGTGCGACTCGTCCTGCAATTTAATTGCAAAGCTTAAAGTACACACTCAGGACTCTTAACCATGCACAACGCGAAAAACGGGGTTTGAAAAAAGTGTATATTTTAGAAAGAAATGTAGGAAATTTGAGAAAATTAAAAAGAAGCGTGGTATAATTATAAGAAAAAGAAAATGGTTAGGTGAAAATTTAAATTTACACTTAAACAATTTTCTATTAATAAGCTAAAGCTTATAATTAGCTAAACGTCAATAATTTTATATCTTTTATTATTATAGTAGTTCGATTTTCTCTAAGTGCTTTTGAAAAAAGAACCAAGGACCAGGGATGCTGTCATTTCTGTTGTTTTTGTCGCTGTTTTTGTTGCTGCTGTTTCTGCTGTCGCCGTGGCACTTTGCATGCATTTCATTTTAATTTAATTTCAGCCGCCTTTTGCTTTCATCTTGCGCCTGCCAAAGGACACTTAGCATCCTGGCAGCAGGGCAGGACTCGGGACACGCAGCCCAGGACTCTCGAGAGTCTCGCATGTGTGGCATGTGCAACAACTTGAATTATGCACATGAGACTTTGCCATCGCCATCGTCCCCTTTCCCCCCTTTTGCCTTTTTCCGCCCACCTCTGTGCCACCCCACTGCCACGCCCCGTGGCGACCTTCAACAATTTCCCCAAATACGCAACACTTGAGCTCAGAGGAATCAGCATAATGAAGGATCCCACTGCCGCCGATAACGACGACGACGACGATGTACGAGTACGAGTGTAATGGAGATGCTCGAGGAGATGCAGATAATGGAATGCCAATCAGGGGATGCATTTCCGTATCCGGAGAAAGGGAAATCGCAATTGCATTATCCAAGTGAGGAATAAAGCTTTTACTTCAAGCGAAAATGTTCAATATGTGCAAATTTAAATCCATTTGCCAGGAGATTGAAGAAAGTGCGAGCTTTAAGTATATTAATTATATATTTATTTCTTCGAAAAATTTAATATGTATAATTTGACTTAATTTTATCAGTGCTTTTTGCCCACTGCTAACCACAACCGAGACCTCATTTCATTTTGCCGTGATTACACCAGAGGACGACCGACTTACCAATGCTGGCATCCCTTTCTATAGAAGGTGTGGGAAAGAGAGCGAAGGACTCATGCAAATGACAGCCATATCCGGAGCTCCGTGAGACAGGATACTTTGTCATTTAGTCACATTTAGTCACATATTACTCGTCGTACATTTGCCGATTTGCCAAGTGCTCGTGTCGCCACTTTCCATTCAAAGCCAAATGCTTGCATTTCGAATCATTGAATGCCCAACACTCAACATTCAAACACATTTACATCTACATTTAGCCTAGAGCTGGCACACATAATCGATAGCATTATCGATATTATCAAGAAATCTACAAATAGCCGAAAATCGATATAATCGATAAATGAATTAATAATTCAGCTTGTCACATAACTTTATGGCTTATTATATACTTTTTAGTATAATATTTAGCTTTTAGTGAATTTATTATTGTAAGACTAAGAAATATAATTTAGATACAAATTTAACACCCATAAAATGTTTTTTTTTAAGTTTAAAATAAATATACAAATAGTTTTGATTTTAGTATATTGATGTTCCATTCATTCATGCTTAAGTCACTTTAAGACAAGAAATAGTCTATACATTAAGTTCGATTGTATCGATATTATCGATATTTGCCCAAGTCAACCACACACACACTCACACACACACACACCCACTCCATAAAAGCCACACGCACGCAGACAAACACGCACAAGTACACACATTCGGTTTATTAAATAATTACGCTCTAATTGCAAAAGTGACTGCGGTTGAGCGAGCTTTTGGCTCTCCAAAAATAATGCCAGAATCTTGTTGAGCCCAATGTGTGAATAATGCGGGATCCGGCATACGGATTTGGCATTTCGGACTGAAGGACCCAAACACACACACACACACACACACACACAGGATGCTGGATTTAGGCTGGAAATTGCCACAGTTCGTGCCTCATTTAGTTGCAATCAACTTGATTGAGTGGGTAAAATGTGGAAATTACCAAAAACTCACTCAGTTCGCCAGACAACATGCAAAATGAAAAGGCAAATGAAAAATTGTTCGCAATTTTATCCTTAGCTACACACTGGGTTCTTCCAGTATTCCCCCATATACATATGTAGCTCTTGTTGACCGTAAACAAAAATCCGGGAACGTGGGAATACCATAAAAATTAATATAAGGAAACTGCATATACTGCTTACTTTCCTCGATATATGTATGTATGTATATTCCATACTGGCTCTTGTGTCAACATATTCGACTGAGGCCGGAGCATAAAGAATTTTCAGGTGTATTTACACATCTGCTCTGGCATTTTCCATTTTCCGTATTTTCTTTTCATACATTTACCTCGGTGAGCTATGCAGCGGAAAAGCAAATTCTACGGAAGCGAAACACTGTTAATTGAATATATAAAATTGAAATTGGTTCGACTATAAAGAATTTTGGAGCAGATTTATGGCATAGAATGCCACAGCACTAGAAACTAAGCTCACTGTAAAATAAATGTGGGATGAAAGCGTTTAGTCTGACTATAAATGCATGTAATGTATGTGATGTAGTTCGGACATATAAAATATATACTATATATTTTCACAACCAAACAGCGGTTAATATTATACGAATTTTAGTTTATCAGCTTGCATGCCTTTAAGGAATACAAGTATACGTTGTGACTATATTTTCATAATCAGCGTAACCAAACGAGTCGGGGAAAGTCATTACATGTTTCATAAATATATAAATATATAAATATATAAATATAAAACAAGTAAGAAAAGCTAACTTTGGGCGTAGCCGAAGTTTATATACACTTGCAGATAATTTAAAAGATTTAGATAAAATATAACATGTATAAAGTATGCAAAATGTAAAATTCATATGTAAAATATGAAGTTAGACCGATCTTTCCTATGGCAGCTATATTATATATTGGTCCGATTTCTAGGAGGTAGCTATAATTATATTATGAAGGCACAAATAAAGTTTCATTCGAATATCATAAAAAAAAGCGAAAATATGCAAATTTTTCCATATCGTATCTATGGCAGCTATATGATATAGTCGTCCGATCCGGCCCGTTCCGACATATATAGCAGTGAGAGTATATAGAAGACTATATGCAAAGTTTCATTTAAATAGCTCAAAAACTGAGAGACTGACGGACAGTCGGATACAGCTTGATGGACTCTGCTGTTAAGGCTGATCAAGAATATATGTACATATATACTTTAAGGGGTCGGAAATGACTCCTTTTTAAGTTGCCAACATCTGACTAATAAAACAATACAATTTATAAAACTAAAACAAAAGAGGTCTTATCAAATATTGTACTAAAATAAAAAAAAAGTATATATACAGTCTTACTGCTCATGAGTAAATATATTACTCTATATCAAGCTCGTTAATCAAGGACCCTGAAAGGTATATAAAAAGCTGGCACGTAAATTAAAAATCAGTTTACCATAAGCACTTGCCCAGCACAGAGCTAAAATGTTCAAGTTTACTATTTTCCTCTGGATTGGATTAATTGCCTGGAAATTGCCTACATCCCTGACACACCCTGTTGGTGCGTTGCAAGACACGGCAATTGAACGCACTAAATTCTGCCTTACTGTTCTGGAACCACTGCTCGTCCGCTTCGCCCAGCAACAGGATCAGCGTAGTTCTTCTGATGGTTTCATTGCAAATGAAACACTGGACAGAATGGAGATGCAGCCGACCCAAATGTACAACCAAGTGCTGGCGATGCTGTCGAGGATAGAAACCCAACTAGCAAATCTTCCTTCCTCAGTGAGACGCATTCCAGAGAACTTCATAGCAATCGGATCGAGATTTTTTTATTTCGAAAACTATAATGGCGAGACATTTGATGATGCGAATAGTAAATGTCGTAAGATGGGTGGTCGCCTAGCGTCCATGCACAACGAAGAGGAACTTGCCAATGTTATGTGGCATCTTTATCCAACTGAAGACTATTGGCTGGCCACCAACGATTGGGCATTTGAAGGTCACTCTGTGCCTAGTGCTGGGAATAAGACAGCACCTTTTTTGAATTGGGGGCCAGGAGAACCCTCAGAAGGTTGCCATACCAAAAGTTGCATAGTCTTGCGTGACGGCTTTATGTATATAGCTGATTGTAATAATATGAATAGATTTATTTGTCAAGCAAAAAATGTTTATTGAATTATAAACTAAATAGAACCAAAGTAATAACATAAATAGTAACAAATTTGTACCCTTTAAGGAATGAAAAGTGTAATCATCATAACCATACGAAGATCAGAAAATTAATAATACTTTTCAGTATAAAAATAAATGTGAATTTTTTTAGGTCGGTTTGAAATCCTTCTATATAGAATATTATGACCAGAAGTGGAGTACTGGAGCCAGTGTTTGCGTTTTTGGTTACCCAGCGTTAATCGAAAACCAAGAAGAACTCGTCGCCTTTACAAGGAAACTGGAGAGCGGATACAACTTCTGACTGGGCACTAATGATCAGGTCGTAGACGCACCTTTTTTATCCTTTGGCTCAAACAACAGACCACTCTTTTTAAAAAGGAAGAGAGAGGCAAGGCAAATATCATACGGAGAACTTCGTCGCATTGAGGGACAGCGTTATGTATCTTATGTCTTATGATGCAAATTGTGAGCATTTGAAGGAAGACATTGAAATATAATAAGCAACACAACAACTAATAAATATATAAAAATCATCTCTAAAATCTTAAGTATATTTTCATTGAAAAGTGAATTGAATATCAATATTTCTACATAAAACTCTCCTAAATTTCAGTGCGAATTTAGAAGGCCAGCCTATTCCCACCATATATGTACGTGCCACAACCCGCCCAGTCCCCTAGTGTATGTGTGCGTGTGTGTGTTTTGTGTGCCCTTGCCCTGGTTGTGTGGAAAGGGTTACATCTGTGCAACGTTTGCAACACTCCGCGGACAGAACGTGGCCATAATTAAATGTCGACATGCAACGCGGCGCTGCAAAGTATGCTATATGCATGCAGCAGGGATTTCTTTTCGTGGGCAAGTGCGCAATGCAAGGAAAACCGAACTAGGACACCAGAGAAAAAAAAAGGGAAAAGAGTTTCCTAAAGGGAAATAAGGAAGAGATTTCACTGGAATGGCTTGCCCCTCTCTCTTTCTCTCTCTCACTCTCTGTGCCTGCACGTAATGATGTAATAAAATCATTTCACACCTCATGAAATGTCGGCAATTTCCGTTGAAATTCGATTGAACTTCCTGCTTTCAATCGAAACTCGTCGCTTGGGCCGGGCAATAGTGGACTAGGCACGACCCAGGATTGCATACGTGGCATGTATATCATTATCCTGGCAGCGTATCGACACCCACCCACCAACACACACCCACACACACACACCAACACAAACACACCCACACACACAGAGAGCGAGTCGCAGGAAATACATTCCGAGTCTCAAGCGACGTTGACGTTTTAATTTTATTCGATTCCCCAACTGTTCAAGAGAATGCTGCGAAAAAGAAATTCTTGACTCAAAATTGATTGAAATGATATTGCAAAGGCGTGATATGGCCGAAGCATAGGCAAGTGAGTGCACTGAAAGAAAATGTAGTTCCAAAACACCTTGGGAAAACTTTATTTACTTTTAACTAATATTAATAAAGTCCTATCAGATACTTTTTGTATTATCTGAAACATGCTTCAGATATAGTTTTCAGAGCTCACATTATAGCTAATATTCTTCCTTTAATTTCTCTCTCTGCACCTGCGTGGGTGATCTGATTCTAAAGGATTCCCTTAGTTCGATGCCATTCCAGTTCCCCTGCTCTCCTCGCTTTCGCTTTTCTCTGCTCTGTTGCTGGGAATCGTAAAAAACACAGGAAATCATTTCGTCATTCCATAAATTGTTATGTCGTAAATCTCCGCAATCAAATGGGCTGCACACGTACGCACACACATACACGCAACTGCTATGTCCTTATCAATGTGTGTCCTTGAAGCTGTCTGTGCCTTTTTTTCGTGTGTGCGGCCTGTCCTGCGCCTCCCTGTCGTTGTCTGTGGCCAAATTGTTGCCTCAGTCTCTGTCTCAGTTTCATTGTGACTCCGTGAATTGCGGCCAGCAGTGATTTGCCCAACTAACCAAAAATGCTGCGGGCCACTGAAGATGAGCCTTAACCTTGGGTATGGCAAAGGGGGTTAAAAGAGACCCGAAGGTATGGAGTTTAAGTGTGACAAAAATATATGAAGAAAGGTTAGACACGGTGAATTAATAAATAAATATATTTTAAAATGTTTATATATTTAGTTTAAGTCAGAAAAGTAAGGTGTAAAAAGGAGAAAAAAAGGACTTTGCAATGAATTAATAGAAAAATCCTAAATTAAAAATGTTTATCTATTTTATTATACAACAACAATTTAGTTTATTAAGGTTTTAATAGGTATGGCAAAATATATCGATAAATAACATAAGAAATATTTAACAAAGTGTCAAAATTAAATAGTAAACACATTTAAATCATAAATATTTACATTATAAAAACAATAACTAACCAATATACCTTTTACTTTGTTTGCATTAAACTGAAACCTTATTAATTAAAAAACAAAAATTACAAGCTTAATTTTTCATAAAACCTTGAAAAAAAGAAAGAAAAAACGCCATAAGGGTTAACAAGCAAATCAAAAAGCTGGCCAACACAAATCCACACACAACACAACAGGCCAAACACATGGCTTTCTTGAGAATAAGTATACATACATACGTACTAACATATATACACAGGTATAAATACAGGTGTCGGGACACGCCTCGTTTGGCATTTGGCGCACGTGCAACTTAACCTCACAAAAGCAAAATAATTCACACAAAAAAAAAAGGAAGTACGAGAAAAAAGCAAAGCCCAAGTTGGAGTTGAGGCCAAAACGGATGTTGTAGCCAAGTAAACAGAAAAAGCAACAGCACAGCGGATGTGTAGTTCATAAATTTCGTCAACTGCCATAATAACAAACTCGGGGGGAGTCACCAGAAATTGACTTGTCGCCTCTCTCGCTCACAGATTACACAGCACAACACAAAAACAGTTTCCCCCCTGCTAAACGTGGAGGAGCTGCTGACCAGAAAAAAAAAAAATAATCAATGAATTCCAAAGAACAGAGCCCCACACAAGCCAAGTCATCTTGTGGCTAAAATCATAAATATCAGACTGGCGAGGGGGATTGGCAGGTGAATTTGTCAGGACTGCCATCGACTCCTGCTTCTCCAATCCCTCGATCCCTCGATCCCTCTCTATATGTCCACATCCACTTGCTCGGCCATTAGTCAAAAGTGTGACGAACGAGGCTGTAATAAGAAATAGCAGTCTGTGGATAAAAAAGATACATGGCGAGAAAGTGTGGACTGTAGATTGTTGATTGGGGATACTGACAAGATTAGAGCTAGGAAAAGTAGCAACTATGAAACTTAAACTCAAATAAACTATTAAAATGTGGTAACAAATGGTTAACTTACTATTTTTATTATATTAAAATTAGCAAAGGTAATGAACCTTTAACGACTGTGAAGTTTCCTGATATTGAACTGGGCCACTCATACATAATATATACTTTCAAAAAGGTTCTAAAAATATTTTAATTATTGTAATACTTTTAATTTAAAGAAATGTCTTCCTTTATTAAGAAAATGTCAGAGAATCTTATGATTTTCTGATCTAATCTATTTTAAAAATAATTCTTCACATTTTCAGGCCTCTTCCAAAGTCCACACATTTTTTTTCTGTTCTTAGTTAGTGCGCAATTTATGGAAGCTGCCATTTCAGTGGCCCTTCCTCACCTCCCCTCGGTGGCTGGACAATTTTCAATATAACGGAACTATTAAGGCAGTTAAATGATAAATTATGCGCCACAATAAGCAGTTGGCGCAAGTCAGGAGCCGTGAAAGCTTTTTATGATGACGCACTTCCGTCCGGAGCCGGACCCCCTCCTCATCCTGCTTCACTTCCGGCCTCAGCTGCCAATCCCCAATCCACCGGCTCATCTGTTTGTCTGTCTACCAGTACGGGTTTCTCTTCCTTGTAGCAGCTTTTCCCCTCAATTTTCCCAACGATTTTCCTCTGACGGTCAACCGGAGCCGCTCACTGCGGGCGTGCGCTTCAATTGCGACTTTTATGGCACATCAATCGTAGCCATCGTCCTGCTACGTCCGAAGCCGTTAAGTTTTATTGATTTCAATGGCCGGGATTTGCTCAGTGATTGTCCGCACAGTCCATACAGTCTGGCTTCCACGGAAACTGACCAGGATTCAGGATGTGGTGGCCAGGACTACGGCTCCAGACGGCGGCGACGGAGGCAGCGGCAGCTCATAAAGTGCCTTCAACGCCTTTTGACTTAACCACTCGCTTTGTCTTTCCTTTTTATTTTCCCCCCTTTCCGATTTTTTTTTTTTGCCTGCCTGCACTATCGACCCCGGGCACTCCCATCGTTTTTCTTTCAGTGGAAGCGGAGCAGGAGGTGGAGTAGGAGGTCATTAAGTCAAGCTGTGGACATAAATAACCCGCAGGACATTGCAAAAGTTTCTGGGGCGCTTTAAGGATTGCGCTGCCGTCTCTAAAGACTCCTGCAGGTGTTGAGCCTTCGGCTTTTGCAGCTGGTTTGCGATAATGTTCCTGTTCTTGGTCCATCAAAATGTGGTTAAAACTCCTTTAAACGAGCCAATGAACTGGGGCAATCAATGCCAAGGATTACGAGCGATAAGAGAGGGTTATGGGGGGTTCAAAAGGATCATGGCAAGATGGAATGCAAAGGAGGGAGGTAGTGAGTGAGCGAAAAGGATAATAAAATATTGACAAAGGGTGGCGAAAGGGTGTAGCTGTGGGAAAACTAGGGTATTATGCTAGATTAAACAAAGTAAGTTGATGTGAGGGAAACACCTCTATAGGGTGCATTTATTTAAGTACATATTTCTTAGAAGTTCATTTGTTAATTTAAATAATATACTTAAATCTTGTAGAATTATAATGAGTATCAATCAAGAATTAAAGAAATTGCTTTCTTTTATCCATTGTTTAATTAAGAAATTCTTGTTGGTTAATTAAGCACTTGAAACAAATCTAGATTACGTTTTTCCCTGAAGCAAAACCCACACAAATTCTCATGAATTTCTATTTAAGCACAACACTTGAAGGCAGACCAAGAAATTTTAGTAAATAAACATTTTGGCATTGCCACTTGCCACTCTCTCTCTCTCCCTCTCTATCCTTGAAAAGTACTCCTAATGAAACCGATGTGGCTGGAAGTGTTCTAGAAGTCCCAAACATTATTGCGAGTACTCCCTTCTAGGTTAACAATTCGAAATTCTCAATTCTCGGCACTCGGATGTGTGAGATGGGTGAGAACTGTCTGTGGGATGTGGCCAAGTGCAATGTACTGCCGCTTAGTGGTCGACTAATGCAACAGCTTACGATCCAGACCTAAGTTCTATTGCTCAACTGGTGTACACTGAGCGGAGGTAATATATACGTATCTGGGCTCTGAGACAATCTTTAAATAATGTTAATTATTAAATTCATATTTTATTTTCAAATATTTTATTTTCAAATTATAAATACATTTTGTTCTTGACTCTATAGAGACGACAGAAAACTTCGATATATATACAGATTTTATCGGTATTTGACACGAAAATAGAAATCGATATTTTAAATTTGCGATAAATGTGTTATAAATCGATATTCTTTTTGAGGCATTGATCCAATTATCGTCGCTATAGCAGCTTTCGATTGTTTGTTTTTAAATTCCTTGGATGTTCTATATATGATGCATCCTATCTTTTCGATAATACAGTATTTTGGATATATGCTATATTTTTTTCGATTTATCATATTGGATTTATTCTCTCGATGTACTAAATATAGTAAAATAAATTATTAACATTCGACTACATCCTTAGAAGCCTCAATAGCTAAAGAGATATTCAAAAAAATTCTGTAATTCCTATTAACGTTACCTTAAATAAAAATTAAATTTCAACGAATTATACCCTATTTTTTTGACAGTGCTCAGCCAAACCTTTGGCCCCAGTTCAGCTGCCTAGTGTTTTGTAATTAACATGGCATTCAAAGCCAAATCTCTGCACTACTACTCCCGTTCCGTACCAAAGCCCGTCTGCGGTTGCCAAAGAGATTTCAAATTGAAATGCTGAGAAATGTTTAAATACATTTTCGGGTCTCGCCGTGGCAGACAATCGGAGTCAACACCTTTTCAGAACCTCTCTCTCCTTTGCTCGTTCACCGAGCTGCAACATGCAACATGTCAATTAGTCAGAGTTTGTGCAACGAAAAATGGCAGCAGCTGCCAAATTTAATTTTCCCAGTCCATTCCCCTTGACTTCCGTACCGTCCCTGTGCCTTCTGCCTTCGTCCTTTTTTTTTCGACGTCTGTCTGCTGAATGGATTCAAAGCATTTTCATGTCGCACACACACACACACACATACACACTCAGACACACAGAAAAAAATGGCAAAACGGAAAAATGGAAAAACGAGGCGAAAACTTTTCAACATGTGTTGGCAGCTTTCGGTCGAAAGGCGAGAGAGAAATGTCGAAGAAAACTCCTTCAAAGTTGTAGAGTGAGCTACAAAAAAAAAAAAGAAGGTAAGAAAAAATAGGGGAAAAAGGTAAGGTGCCAAGTGGCAAGTGGCAGGTAATAATCTATGCATGTGTGGGTGGACCAGAGGGAGTTAGCCGGAGGGGGGGTGCGGACTCAGCCGACACTTGGCAGCACTTTACATTTATTGTGGCAGTCGAGGATGCAAGATCCGAAGGCGGTTGGAATGCATTCGAAAGTGCCTGTCACGGCAGAAAGGGAAAAGCCAGAGTATAACAAGGACCACAGGGCATAGGTACAGTGGAGGATAATGGACTAATATTGGGCTAACCTTTAGAAGTAAATAGTATTTTAATAAGCCTTAAACGTAAATATATCAACCAAAATTCAATACAATAAATATATATTATTTATTAAAGCTGAAGTTAAGAACTTACATAGCCATAATATGTAAAATATTTGTAGTAAATAAACCCATTATAGGTTACATACAATAAATCATATTAAACATATTAATCCCCCTATTTATTTTAATTAATTTCAAATATTTAAAATATTTCTTAAATATCAAGTAACTTCCAGCAACACTTATTACTCAATGTAAGTAAAAATTCAACAATAAATACAACTATTTAACAATTTGTGTTACCCTTTTTGTCACTTCTTATTTTATTTATTTATTTATATAATTTCTTCCCCATCTGTAGAAGCCAAGCTCCTTCTTGTGGGCGGAATGCTGTGAGAGAGCAGGACATGGCCGCAGTTCTAAGCTGTCTTAGTTGCTTATTATGCAACCTCCTTGTGCCCCTTTGCCGCTCGCTCTCCATCTGCCAAGTCATCGTCGCTGAGCGTGCGGAAATGAGCAGCTGTCTTGGCCAACTCTCCTCTCTCCCACCCCCCCCTTGGAATTTTCCTCAATGGCGAGCAGCAAAAAAAAAAATAAAAGCGCCATGTTCAAGTTTAAGCCAGGCCACACCGCGTACCCCCAACAAATTCCAGATGCCTTCGGGGGCTCACTTGTGCTAAGTAGTCACAGCAGTCGAGTGCAATGAAATTTTAGCTGCTGCCTCAGCTGCTGGGGTTTCAAGCACAGCTACTAAGTCAAAGCCATGTAAACACATGGGAAAAAAATCTCTGGACAGGCATCTATTATTGTTTAGGACATTTTTTGAGAAATGTAATTAGTTTAAATGTGTTTTTTAAGTGTTTTCAGAAGCATAAGAGATTTGGATACATTTTTGAAATTGCAATCTATGCAATCTAATTTTTATTAAACTAATTTATGACGAAATTGCTTAAAATAAAATTTAAAATTCTCTTCTGTTGTAAATTTATTCCCAATTTTTGGCCTATGCCTGTTATTAAATTTAAGTCATATTTTGTATTTCTCCCTGTGCACACACAATTACACCTCCCATCATCCCCACACACACATGTCATAAACACACACACACACACACACAGAGGGACAGAAAAGGAAAAGATAGAAGAGTGCCGAACAGCAGCTGCAACTGCAGCAGCCATTTTTTATCATCATTTCCGGAACTCGTTGACAAACGGAAGCGACGAGCCGAGTGCAAAAGGCACTATGATTGTGCAGGGGGCGCCACTGAAAGGGGCAGGGGCAAAAAGGGGGAAACACATTAAGTGCCAAGGGTCAGAGAGAGGGTGGTGGGATCGAGAAGAGAAGCGGATATGACCGAAATAGCTTAGCCATTGCTTATAATTTTACATTTGAAAACTACACTTTGAACTACTTTCGCATGTAAGTATGTGCTTACTTATACGACCATCGAACGAACGAGCGATTATCCCCCCAGAAATACCCTTTTGAGCCCTTTTAGTGGCCCTTCAACACCGGCTTTCACTTGGCTGAAAAAAGCACAAATTTACAAAAGTAAAATGGAAAAGATTACAGCTAAGCAAATATTAAAAAGACTTAACAGAACCGTAGCAACATGGAAATAAGAACTTGTCTATTTTAAATATTTTCAACAAAATCAGAACTCTCTATCTACTGAAATCCCTGAAGTACAATTTGTCAAAAGTAATAGCTATCAAAGCATTGATGACACACACATTGTTTACATTTTATGTGTACTATTAATAGTGAGTAAATATATATATATATTTATATTCAATTCCTTGGCAAATACCAACCACCCACATCATGCCGAGATAGTGACAACTTTTTATGCCCGCCATGAAAGCCTTGCCCGTCCAACGGGCCATAAAAAGGCCATAAAACATCGATATCAATGAGCACATATTTGCCATCCCTTCGAGCCACTCAACGCGCCCCGTTCGATGGCGAAATCTCTGGCTAATTTCTTGGCCCAAACAGAGCGCATTCGCTTGGTCAACCATGGACGCGCTTAACACTTCTCCAGTCCGGGTTTTTTTTTTTTTTCTTGTTGCTCCCTTTCTCCATTTCTCTATTTCTGGTTCCTGGTTTTGGGTTTCCCCCCTTTTGCCCCCACTACTTCTCCCCATGTGTTGTCCCTGGTTTTTGGGGCCATTCCTTTTTGGCTACTTTCTGCAGTTACTGCCATTTACTCCATATCAGCAAATCCAAGGCCCATACCACTCCAAATACCACGCCCTGCTCGTTGGGGCGCCGTTCGACAGGATTCACTCTTTTATGTATGTATACACTGGGGAAAATAATCTGGGGGGGTTTCCACATTGGTTAGACAAATTGGCAACTATTTCTTCAAAATGAATTTTTTTTATTATAGATAAATTAATCAAGTTATAACTATTTGGCGAAAAAAAAAAGAATTATATGAAAAACAAATCTTCTTTTAAAAACAAATTAAGTTATATATAAGTATGATAACAATTGTGATTCAATATTAACTGCCGAAAAGTATGCACTGATCAATTGCAGAAATCTCATGTTAAAAGCATACATTTCTGCATATTTGTGGGGGCTTATAAATATAGAAATATAGAATCTCCTAAACAAATACCAAATAAATTAGAATTAATCTCGAATTGGTTTACCATTTCAGTTTAAAATACCAATTTAATTGCCCAAAAGTAGCCAATAATCCATTACAGAAGTCCTATTTTTAAACCATACTCTTAGGCACATTTTAAAGCTATCGGGAAACATCAGTCTTTAAAAGCCTTATCAAATTATTATATTAAAATCACCAAAAACTGTGCATTAAGTTAAATTAAATAAAAACAATCATATTTAAATTCCAGGACAACAATTTTCTCTTGGTGCCCGAAAAGTATGTGTGTATTTGTGTGGAGTGCTTTTTTTCGCATTGACAGCAAATTCGAAATATATTTGCCCAGCATTTTGCCCACTGGCTGACTGGTTTCGTTTCCAGCCACGTTTTACACCACATTTTCGGGGGCTTTCAACGGCCAGCGGCCAGTTACCGCTCGTCGAGGAGGAGCTGTGGAGTCTGGAATGTTTTTACTGCTGAATGGGTAATTTAGTATTTGGCAATTAGCTTTTGCTTTCGGCTCTCGGCTCGAGTCGGCTCTCCTTTCTCTAGCTCTGGCTTCATTTTCTTTTTTTCTTTTTTTTTCGTATGTTTTTCCTGGATTCTTTTTCTGCAGCATCCCCTTTCTCTTTCGTTGGACTAGTTGTGCTCTGCCTTTCGTTCCATTCATTGGCACATGCATTCTGCCGAGTCGTCGCTTCGCTCGCTTGTTTGTTTATCTGTTAAATTATGCAGTCGTCTATTAAGTGGCCGAGATTTATGTGACCACCGCCAGCAGGAGCGGTATGCCCAGGGCCAGAAATCAGGCAGAAAGGAGAAGGATAGCCGTGGAAAATCCTTTTAATTTCCATGAGCCAGCACAGCACAGCCATCGAGCCGCTCTAGATAGTTACTCAAGCAGGGAAATTTATGGCAAATAAATTTGAGTAGTGCCACTTATATTTCTTATCTCAAAATGAGATTTAGAAGTCATATAAAATAATACAAATAACTAATAAACTATAAATGCAAATCCTAACTAAAGACCTCACAGCCTAAACTATGGTTCATTAACTCAATAAATTAATAAAGAATTATTAAAAATATAATAAACAAATATTGAATACCAACTCAAGCCAGAATAATATAATTTACCATAATAATAAGCTTTTAATATTATTAATTCACAGCTCCAATCGCGCATCAATTTTTCCTTTCTGTGCACATTATTTTCCACATACATCTGATACAATAATAATAAGCACATAAATTCGGGGCTCTATATTTAAATAAGTGTATGTGTGTGTGTATATATGGGAAGCAAAATATTATGGAATCTATAATACACATAAAGTAATATGTGAAATTTGTTTTCCACTTTTGTCATTTGCAATTATTTTGCCATGTTGGCCTCGGCTTTGTCCCGCTGTCATTTCATTTTGTTTACGCTTCATTAAATATTATTGAAATGCTGCAATTAATTGCGTAATTGTTATTTTATGTCGCAGCGCAACTGTTTCGGGCACTTTAAGCACTTGACACAACAGCCAGCGGCGGCGACCAGTAACTGTTGCCCTTTGGCTTAATTCATCCCAACCCCTACCCCCTTTTCACCATTCACTTCATTTTCCTCCTCTCTTCATTTTCCTCTACATTTTCCGCCGCCCCCCCTCCCCCCGTTCATGTGAACACATTGGACGCCCCGAGGACCATTTGCCGGCCAACAAATTGCACATTAAATTAAACACAAATAACTCGTAAAATTATAAAATTGTTGAATGTAAAAACGTAAAGTGCAACAACTATGTAATTAGCTGCCAAATCAACAAGCGCGCAAATTATCAGTGAAAATAGTGCAAAAAAAATACATAATGAAACTCTGCCGGGAAAACCATAACAGCACAAAAAAAAATATATATGTTATTAACAAAAGTTGATCACGCAAAGAAGGCAAACTATGGCGAATAGTGAACACGCAAATACCCTTTGTGGAGCATTAATTACTAGCAGTCTGGAAAGTATTTTATGTTGTCCCATAAAAACTGTGATTGTTGCAGGCACCTCGAGTTATGCTACAGTTTTATGTTCATAAAGGGGAAGCCTTAGAAATGTTAAGCTTAATAACGAAACAATAAAGGTAAGGGCAAGATAAAATCTAAATTAAATAAATTGTATATTAATATTATTATTTAAATTGCATTTTTTCTATTAATTTATAATCCAATTGCGATAAAGGACTACATTAATATCCAAATCCAGTGAAAGTTAAGCTCAATCAGTAATCGCTTACTAATGACGTCACTGACAAAGTCAGAAACAGCAGTCTATTATTGTAAAAAGCATCACAATTTTGGTTACATTTATTTTTCTTTAAGTTTTTTTTATTACAAATTTAATTTAACCAAGAGAACCCTGTAAATATTATTTTTAAATAAACCTATTTACCAAAGATTTATTTAAAGAATTATATTATTAACTAAAACTATTTTTTGCCTATGTTAGCCTAGTTTTACTTCACATTTTCCTTACTTTTCTCCCCAGCCAAGAGTAGAGTGAGTTACAGGGTATCAATCTTCAGCACGCACAGACAAATACCGGGGCGGCGGTAATAACACACATAACTCGTCCATTGCATGCCATTCTGGGAACATTTTGAGTTTGAGGTTTACCCCGCCGTTGGACGTTGAACAATTGCCTGACATTTCACTTAGCCAACCTCAACACATTTCACTTTTTTACAACCATTTCGCTCCGAATTAGTCTAAGTTCGCTCCCGCCGCTGCTCATTTCGCTGCTGGCCAAACAAGGAACAAAAAATGTATCTGTGTGTGTGTGTTTATACAAAATATGGCAGTAAATCAAAGGAAGAAATGAGAGGGGGGAGGGGGGTGGTCTAGGTCCCTCCCACCCAAAAGCCATTTGTCAAGCGTCAACAAGAGCGCTGACAAGTGAGAAGCGGATGGGGTTGGCCTCACCTCGCCTTTCGGGGTTGAGTTTCTAACCCTCTGGCCACCGAATGCACTGGAAAATAGTTTAGGGAAATATATAAATAGATTCCAAATAAATAAATAAAGTTTTAAGTGTAAATTAATTTATCAAATTAAAAAAACTGCTTTCATTTATATTTAAGCTAAATAAAAGAAATGCCATTGCAAATGTATATTTTTGAAGTATCGTCATATTCTACAAACCCTTCAATTAAACATATTTGACTTTTTTTCTGTGTAGTTTTATACACAATAAATTATATATAATAAATAAAAGGAATGAAGAACTCATTCATTTACATTTTTTACATTTTATAATCATATATAATTTGTTTCCTTTTATATTCTGTTTTATATTTAAATATTCTGTAATAATAGGGCTCCTGATAGGTCAAATAAAATTATGCCATAACTGATTATAGTCACATTTCCTTCGGTGTATGTCCCTTCGTTTTTTGTAGTTTTTACTTAACCTTTTTTCATGTAGAGTTTGTCGGCTAAAACGATTTAATTTCATTATTAAACAATGGGCGACAAAGTGGCAGCAGATTTCATTTATGACCCGCCTGCTCACAACACGCGATGTCATGTGCCCCACCTCCACCTCCACCACCTCCACCACCACACCCACCTCAAACTCAACCTCAACCTCAATCTTATGTGAAAAGACTGAGCTGAACTGAAGTGACCTGCCCCAACTAATTTCAGATTGAAGCTTTTTCCCCAGCTGGCACGCAAGGCAGTGAAGGGGGGGCGTGTCAGCGGTCAGGTCAACGTTGACGCATTGCCCAGGAACCAGATAATTAAGCATAATGACAGAAATATTATATAGCACTTGCAGCACTTGCTTGATAGATGACCCCGAACCGCCTGGCCCCCGCACTGAATTATGGCCAGATGACACAGGAACAAGCAATTTGGTGCCAGGCACTAATCACAGATCAAAAATGAGGGTAAGAAAGCTCAGCTGGAAGATGGCGGAGGGTTGGAAGTAATAGTAGTTATTCATTATGAAATATTTATTACTTTCCGTGGTAAAGTACCCCACTTATTCATATAAATAAATTATAAACAAATGGTAAAGCTTGATAAGTTTTAGCTTGTAAGTAAATAGATAAAGAAAGGAGAAGTAATTTACATTATTTGGCTAAGAGCATGTCAGAAACTGCTTTAAGAAATTTGTGTATTTGCTACAAAAACATGTTTGTTTTTATTTAAATATACAAAATTTATTTAAAATGCAGGCAATGATCCAAATGAATAGATAACTCTTATATTTACCCATTTGGTTATTCAGAAAAAAAAAAATATATTTTGCTGTAAATCCCACCAAATTAAATTCAAAACCCCTCGCCTCGTCCGCCGCAAGGGTGCTCAACTCAACTAAAATAATATTTGACCAACTAAAGATTTCCCCAGTTGTTGTTTTAGCCGCAGCAGCCGCAGTTGAGTCGAGTCGAGTTCAAATTTGCCTACACTTGTTGGGTAATTGCTGTGAAGTGGAGTGCCTTGTCTCTGTCCCTGTCTGGTGGTTGGGTTTCTGTGCCTCCACCCTGTCCCCGCTCCTGTCACTCAGCCATTCAGTCAGTTAGGCAGTCACTCAGTCAGTCAGTGAGTCAGTCAAACAACCAACGCAACCGCATTCATTTGCCAAATTAATGGCATTTCATTTGGGGCAGCAGCAGCAGCCGCCTCGACTCGTTTTCATTCATGCAAGGATGTTGTCCTTGTCGTTGTCGTTGTCCTCATCGCTGTCCTTTTCGGTGCCGCCATCGTATTCGTCTGTCCAAAATTTACGTGTCTGGTTTGGCCGCTTCTGGCGCAAAAGATACTGTTTCCAAACCAACTCCTTCTAAGCACTCAAAAAAAAAAGTATTCTATTTACTCTTTTTTCATGTCTAGAAAATAATTAAATTAAACAACTATTTCGCCAGCTAATAATGAGTTAATTATTTGTTTTTGTTTGGATCCTTATATCTGATATCCTGACCTTATAAGTGCCATATTTTTCTTTATCTGTGCAGCAACTCCTTTTCGTCCATGCCGCCTTCTGCCAACTGGCAGAGGGCCAGGACGACTTCTCGCTGGATTTTCCCCTGCGGGAATAAGGGAAACAGATTGAGGGGAGTGCGCGCTCGCTCACATTTCCAGACGAACGATTTTGGCAGCCAGTTGTTTGTCGGCGGCGTGCGATTATTCAAAAGTGCAACATGCAAATTTATTTTGTGCATAAAATGTTATGAGCTCACATGAAAATGTCCGACAACAATTTGGGACTGGCAATAGCCTGTCTGTCCCGCAGTCCCTGCCGCCAAAACTTGTTGGCAAACATTTTCGAGGAGTTTCATTTCTCTTAATCCTTTGACAAATCGAATTTGGCTTTGACACCAACACGCCAATTATTGGTAGGAAAAGCTTAGTAAAAATAGGGAGGAAGCTTGGAAGTTACAGAAATAGTATTAATAAAATAAACAAATAAAACTTTTGGAATGTAATGGCAAGCTAAGATCATAATCCTAAGATCATTTTTTATATTTTATTTTAATTAAAGTATGGATAAATATTTATCATAAAAGAATTTTGTTAAAAAGACTGACTTCTCCGCCCTGGTTTTCATTTATAACTCAGTTCACCTCTTAATTGGATGGTTTAAAAGTATCCAAAGGGTTACCACATCTTTTTGCGACCTCTTTCCATTCAATATTCCCCCTCCGCACTGTGACATTGAATTGATTTCAGCGCCACATTTCAATTAATATGTATATTGTATAAAGCGGATCCATATATTGCCACCATATTCATTTCCCCCAACACTCGGTGAGGACACAGGACGTGGCAAAAGCCGAAGCCACCGCCACCGCCGCCAGTGATTTGCACTTTTCCAGCTCATTAAAATCGCATAATTTGTTAAATATTTACGAGTTTGTTAAGCGCGTACCCGGCCCCTGGATCCGCTTTATATATATATATTTTTTTTTTCACAGCGCAGCGGCTTCATTTACCTAATAAAATTACTGTCAATTAACGCCCTACATCTCCTCCAGAATATCCCCGCACACTTTGCCCTTTTCATTTCCCAGAACCGAACCTTTCCCTAGGCTTCAACACAGCACGTGCCGCTGCCATTTGGATTATTATTTACTTTCAGAGCTGCCGCGGCTGCTGCTGCTTCTGCTGGTGGTGTCCAATCAGGAACAGGTTCCCTTTTAGCCCAAAGTGAGAACAGACACGGTGTCTATAAATTATGTAAAGGGCTTAAGCTGCTCGGCATTTTTTCGGCAGGCCAGCGAATAAATTAGCCGCTGACATTTTAGAGCATTCAAATTATGAGTTTCAGGGAAATAAGATTGAAAACCCCGTGGGGGAATAATGTATTTATTTAAAATGAATTACAAGTTCATTTCGCATTTGTTACATTTCGATTTTTCTAAAGTTTGACATTTCTTCGGTGACCTTTGCTTGTCTTTTTAAATACTCTGAAGTTATGTCTGGGGATACGTAGCACTCGTAGGTGTTGTCTTTTGGCATTGCGATCTATGTGCGAAGAATCGAAATTCTGTTTATATTATCGGTCGAATTTTGTTAATTAATATGAAAGCGATTATTTTAATATAAGAAATTGTTTGTCACCATATAAAACAAGTAAGAAAGCTACAGTCCTGTGAGTGGGAAACCAGGTACCCAAAACTTTATAAGTTCAATAAGTGCTATGGTTCAAGACTGTATAAATTGATCTATTTATTCAAGAGTATTTTTTAGCGAAAAAGTAACACAGGATAAACCTGTTTCCAATCTCTTAATAGTGCAATTTTCAGAAGAAACAATTTCAAATATCTTTCCACTGATTGATTTAAATAAGAACAGCCATGAAATGAGGTCGAGGCGAGGTCACCCTACCAAAAATTTGACGACTTCACATTGATCCCTTCCGGGATCCTGAGCCCCAAAATGAAATTAATTTTTCCGCTGACACAGGCCCAACTGCAGAGGAAGAAAGTAATCGGGGGGGGAAGGAAGGAAAGAACAAAAAAAAAAAGAAACTGCAGCATCGTCAAAGCGAAAACCGAAATCCAGAAAAAACCAAAACCCAAGAAGAGAGCGAAGCAAACTTCCAACACATAAAATTTCAAACGAAAGGAACAGAAAAAATGGGGCGACGGGCAGGCCAACAAAAAACATAAAGCTGATGGATTTACGAACTGAACAGACCATTTTGCAGTGTGGAGAGGAGTTCGGGTGGAGTGGCAAGTGGCAAGTGGAAAACTCGGTGGTTTGGTGGCCGTCTAAGAGCATGCCACCAAATAATAATAGTTTTTCACTTGTTCAGTTTGACCGCCAGCAGCAGCAGCAACAGCAGCAGGAGCAGCCAAGCGCCGAGTTTATGTGACAAACGTGACTCAGGCGACAATTGCTCGGCTTTCAGCCCCCCGGAAAAGTCGGGGCGGGTGAAAAGCGGTGCCGCCTTTTTTATGGCCACACAATAAAGCGAGCAATTGAGCGTCTTAAAGTGTCGCCCAAGTGCATTTAAATCACACACTTTGCGACCATTTGCCGTAATTTGACTTTAAATGTTATGGCCAAGAGTTGATTCGCCTCCCGTCTTCACATACACTCACACGCCCCGCAAGGATACACCCACTCTACCTCGGTTAGTTTGACAGCCCAAGGACCTTGGACTATGCTCCATTTTATGGCCAATGTCTGGTACCTACCACAACTGCCAGCAGCAGCAGCAGCAGCGTAGGAATAGAAAAAAAATATACAAGAAAAACATAAATTTGATGTACATGTCGATTATGTGCCAAAAACGAGAAGAAACCACAAATTTCACGGGGTTTTGTCCCAAGTTAACGTCACGACCTTGGCCCAATGAGGTCATCAGAAAAAAAATGGAGACCCAGAATATAAAACTGAACATTTAATGAATCATTGAATAGCCAAAGAACTTAGTTAATACCAGGAAAGATTGAAACTTCATCAGGAATGATTTCGGTTTAACTAAGAAAGGAAATTCCGTAAAAATCATAAGGATAATATGTACATTTATATAATCTACAATATTTATTAAAAATATATATATATATACCCTTTCTCTTACAAAGAATTACACAAGAAATCATTTAAAATTCAAACCCATTTAAAACGAAAATAAAACTCTGCATAAAAATCAATTCCTTACGCCCCGAAAAAAAACTATTCAATTTAAATAATTTCTTTTTTTTATTTAACGATTTCAGTCAGTGTCCATATGAATTACATATTGGAATCGCGGGCTTAATATGCTAGTTATAAAAGCACACACACACACCTCACTCACACCACACACTGTCAAGCGGTTAAAAAAAAGTTGCGGAATGTCAGGAATATGAGGCAAAAATGGAAACTCAAGCTTGGATAAATAAAAAATATATATATATATTTTGCAAAAATAAACTGCACAGAAATATATGAATGTTGTGTGCATGGATGGTTCGAATAAAATCCAAATATAATGCCTGAAAAAAAAGCGTGCAAGACCAGAGAGGTGCTAAAAATTATTTTCGATGACCAAATACATATATTTTTTCATATCCGCTCGTCAACGGTGGTTTTTGAGTGCGGTAAATAGACATCAAGTTGCTTAATTGGCAAGTTCTTAATGCGAAATGGAATCCCTATACAATTTTCAGTGAATGTAAAAAAGTTCTTGGCTTAAAATGTAGATATTTAAAAACCAAAACCAACGCATTAATATCCATTTGATTTCCCGTCTCAAAAGTCGATAGAATTTACATAACAGAAGTTTCTTTTATAGTTCAATTAATTTTTTAACTGCCAATAAAATATTGTTTACTCCCATTGGACGGCCCATCAAGATAATGTGGCTCTCTATCTATGGCTAATTTGCGTGCCATTTTGAAGAAGACGAAGGGGAGGAGACGAAGTGGGCAAGTCTGGCGGAGAAAAGCTCTGGATTCTCGATTGCAGGATGCGACCGCTTAAGTGCCTCTGCCAGAGTCATAACAATACACTACAGCCGCCGTGGCGTAGCAACAAAAGCCGCCGCTGACATGCCGCTTATTATTTATGTATTTTAATAACAGGCCGTCGACGACGACTACGACGACGACGACGACGACGACGTCGCGACAGAGCTGAAATGGAAGCTGGAGGGGGGAAAAATGAAGTACAATGGCCGACGGGCTACAAAATGGACATTGGTTAATGCGACAGCTGCTGGGGGGGATCGAAACACCAACAGTACAGCACAGAGAGCAAAAAAGTGGCGGTGGTTGGGGGGGGGGCGGAATTGCGGCTGCCTGTTAAAAACAATAAACATACTTATATATATATATGAATATATGTTCAAGCCGCAGCCCACTCGGCGTATACTTAATGCCAACGTGAGACTTGAACTTTAAACCAAAGTTGCAGCATAATTGAAATGTTATCCTCAGCTTCTATGGTTATTTATATATGTAGTATATGTCTATATAATATATTTTAAATCTTATTAAAAAGTGTGCTTACATGCGAGTGTGTGAATGACACAGAGAGAATCGCTTTGAAAGGTTCCCGGTAAAGTATTACTAACTAAAGTTTCCATATTGTTATGCTTAAATAATATTTAATTATTTTAATAACAACAAATAAAGCTAAGTAGTAGTTATCTTTTGTCTCTTTCACTATTTCAGTGATATGTGACATTTGTGAGGACGAATAGCTAACACTCTCATTAAAAAAGAGGAAGGCCAAGGACAGAATGGGGCATGTTCAATGATAGTGCCTGTAGCTATAATTTCTGATTGTGTAGGAAAGAGCAGAGGAGATAGTTAGAGAGAGACAAACGGGGAGAGAGAGAAAGAGTAATAGAGAAAAGGAAAGATAGAGATATATATAGAGAACAGATGGAGATACAGAAAGAGACAGAGAAAAAGAAAGAGACAGCGAAGGAGATTGATAAAAAGAGAGAGAGAGAAAGAAAGAGTCAGAAACAGAGAAAGAAAGATTTAGAAAACGAAAGATTCTCTCCCACAGGGAGAGAAAATGATCCAAAGAGAAAATAGCTCGCAAAGGGAAAGAAAGAGAGCGAGATAATAAGAAAGAAAGCTAACTTTGAAAGGTTTTCTAACACTACTTCCAACACTTTATTTTCTGTTACTCCCACTTTTTCTTAGTGTAGACTCCGCTCATTGCATAATTAATGCTCTCTGTGTTTTAAATTTACATTTACAATGCCGTTACACGATGCTCACCGATGCTGATGCGCATTAAGTGGCGTATGCGTGCGTGGCATATCTGTGTGTGGCACTGCAGGTGATTCTGCTGTTCCTGCTGCTCCTGCCACTCGCTCCGGCTGCTTAACCACAATCAGTTGCATATAAATGCCTAGCATGTATATATATATAGCGCATATATAGCGCATATGTATGAATATCCGCAGCTCTGTAAGTCGCAACTCAAGCTGAAAGCTGATGCAAAGCCGCACCGAAGGCTTAATGAAATTATCATTTCGTTTTGTGCATTCATTTCAACTTCTTTGTCTTGCGGCCGAGTTAAATTGCCAGAAAATTGCCAACAATTTTAAGGCGACCACAGCCGAGCTCCTCTCAAGGACAAACTATTGTGTATACAAAAGCTGAGAGAAAAAGCTGTATCCTGGGACTTAAGATGCTCATTTTAAAAATAAATACAAGTACACATTGTTTTCAATATTGAATTTCCTTAGCTCGAGCTGGTTTATAGCACATTTCCTTGGGCGCATTTTCATTAGATTTTTTTGCCGCATCTATTTTTGCCTTGTGCCAACTCATTAAGGGCACCAACAAAAGTATGCAACGATTTTTCTCATCTCTCGTTTCGTTTTTTTTTTACCCCACTCTTACTATTTTTTTCCCCATCTATCTCCAGTGTCAGCAGATGTTGAGGAAAATAAATGAGCAACATACGCACAATATTCAGCTGCAATGCTTATTGTGTGCCACACCCCTCCCCGCCTGCCCATCTCATTACTATCCCGCAGCTGCAACTAAAAAAAAAAAAAAAGAAAAAAAGAAAAATGCATAGAAATTACGCATACGCAGCGTGCGACGGCGTTCAAGCTGCGCTCGCTGATACTGCTGCAGTTGTTGTTGCTTTTGCCTGTTGCCTGTTTTTGCTGCAAGCTCTTTAGTTGACGCAGTTGTTGTTGTTGCTGCTTTTGGGCGTTTTTAATGAGCATGGGCAACAAACAGCAGCAGCTCGCAAATTTCTTCGGCATAGTCGATATTCATGCATAAACATTTCCAGCTGCTCTTCTGCTATACCCACCCATATATGCTCGTGAGAATGTTTCGCAGGAGGCAGTGCAATATGTTGGTTAAAATTGCCGCTGATGCCGGATTTTAGATGCACAGAAAATAAATTGTTCACAGGGATATATTAATTAATTCCTTGGAATATTGTTTTCACTTTAAATAAGACAAAGTTTTGATTTTTTAATATAAAAAAGGAAGTTTCTTTGTCATCTTTCTTATTATATTTATTATTCATAATAAGTATATTGAAGAATTATTATTGATGACTTTTTTAAGCTATTTAGATCACGGCTTAATGGGCCTCCAAATTACCTTGAAATTTCAAAAATCTTTATATTTAAATTTTATTTCAATTCTAATTCAATTCTAATTTAAAGTAATTTTCTAATATCCAGAACATCTATTTCCCTCGGTGCTGCTCCTAGCTAGCGTTGCCATAACATTAATTTTGTTAATTAAAAGTTTCTCGCTGCTTTAAAGTTTACTGCCAGATGTTAGTTGTTGTTGTCAGTCAGTCAACGGCCTTGTAACACTCTTTCCCGGCATTTATGTGTGTGTGTGTGTGTATGAGAGACTGACAGGACAGACATAGACACACACAACAGACACCTGTCCTAGAATCCAGACATTGATTTCGCTGTATGTGTCCTGGCCAAAGGCAACTTTTACTTGCAAAACTTGTCATCATCGTTGTGATTGTCACAAGTTATAGCTATTCTTTTGACTGTTTTTGGTGCCACTAGAGCCTTAAAAAGTGAAAAAAATGCAATTGGGTTAAGGTCTCCGAACGAAATCTTTTGGAAGAAAAACGAAAATGAACATTAAAAATGCCCAAATTAAATTTGTGTGAATTTCACAAGGACCTGCAAAAGGTTAATTGCCTCAGGGAACAATTCGGCGACTTTTGGGTGACATTAAAAATGGTGTGTGTGTGTGTGGGTGTGTGAAACCAGGATGTTTGCCTTACCAAGTTGACTTAGCTTAACCAGATTATTAAAATATTTATTTTCAGGACATGCCCTTGAAAATTCTTAGAACTGCTTAAAATATTAGTTTAAATATTTGAACTTTTATAAATATATTTTTAACTAATTCACAAAAGCTTCGTGTCCCAATTTTAATCATTTAAACTCATAATAAATATTTGCGTATACTATATTAATAAACCTACTAAATATTTCTAGACTAAAATCCTGTTCCCAGAAGCCTATTTTGTATACTTTCTTTTTATAAATGTCACATATTTTTACTTCTAAAAAGGTCAGCAAATGAAAATGATTTTGATAATTGGTTTCAGGTTGGTTTCAATGCTTTTAAAGGTCGCCATAAAATTGATATTATGACCTTTCTAAGAAGTATTTTAAGTCATTTCCCACACATATAATTGATATCAGCATCGCCCTTTGAATATATCGTTAGCAATTTCTTTGAAACTCATCATACTTTTAGGTATTTCATTTTACAATAACCTTTTGTGGTTATCAAGTGTAATATTTCACAAATTAATTTAAACTAACAGGTCCGCTGTTAAGGGAAATCAAATTAAATAGAAGGAGATCAATAAAAAACCAAAATTGTTCTTAATAGTATTAAAAGAGCTCTACATTTTCCCCCTTTTACAAAATCTCTTTTTAAAGTCAGCCCAATAATTCGCCAAATATAGTAAAATATAATTCCCATAATTCATCATCGTGATTATTTTTCACAGATAAAAACCCAAGGACTTTAAAGGGAATTGCTTGCTGTTTGTGGGCCAACTCAGTTGCCGACTAACCTCCTTATGTCCGCTGGCATTGTTGGTGGATGACTGTTTCTGTGATGCGTTATTGCCTTTGACAATGTCACAATGGCATCGACAGCTTCCGCAATAATTTTTTGCCATCTTTTTTGTCGCCTTTTTTTGTGTCGCCTGCGTGTGTATGGTGTGTGTGTCCCTTTCGCTTTTGGCAGCAGACTGAAATATATTTTTTTTCGTCGCTCTTGGCCGCGCTTTGTTGTCAAATTGAAAGTGCTGCCTGCCACTGTGTGTATGTGTGTGTCTGGAGTCGCATGGCGGGGATATTTTATGAGCTCCTTTGGCACTCTCTGATGGCCCAGTCATTTGCACAAGTNGGGGGGCGAGAAAATGGTCTGGCGGCGGGGCGTGGCAAGTTCCAGAGCACCGAGTGTCGAATGCCGCCAGCTTGCCGGGCTATCCCTACAACACCAGCAGCAAAAACAACAACAAACACTTCCTTCTTGTGCTGCTCTTCTTTTTTTTCCCAGTTTTATTTTTATATGTGTATATGCAAAGCGGCCATAAAATTTGCAAAAACTTTTAATGGTTCATAAAATATTTAACGTAATGGCGGCGGCAACGGCCAAACCAGTTAAAGAGGCGAAAGACCAAGAGGTCACCCAACACCAGAGTAGGATCACCCCGGAAGGGGCGGCCAGGAGATGCCGGAACAGGCTCAGAGTCATAGCACAAGGATCCAAGGACCGAGGAGGAGCAGAACCACGCCAAAAGAGATTTGTTGGCTGCCAACAGGCCGCAAACGATGCAACAACGGCAACAAAGCACTGCTGCACATGCTGGCCACAGAAGGGCACTGAGAGAAAAAGGGTTAAAGAGGGGTCTAAATATATATAAATGCCTAAAGTTAAGTGTAAGCTTCGGATATTGATTGATGTGTTGTGTCTTTATTGCAGGAAAAACCTATAAGTACAACTTTAATCGTTTTTATAAAAATTACTCATACGCCATGTTGTCCGTATAAGATTATGAAAAACAAAATGAAGTCTAGCTTTAAAAAATATTTATGAAAAATGGATTTATCACATATTATTTGTTATTTAAATATTTATTAATATTTTCTGCTTTTGTTGTGAATTCAACTCTGGACAAATCACCAAAGATTCTAAAAAAAATTACTTATACGCCATGTGGGTCATACGCCATTTTGGTTCACAGAATTGAAAGAAAATGGAATATTTCTCATAAATAATATTTTGTGTACTCCTTTATTAATAGTTTTTTTAAAAAAAAGTTAAAAGTATATACAAGAAATACTTCTTAAATTATTTTTGGTAAAGAGGGCTTACCATTATTTTTTCTCTCTGCATTTCCACACCCTATCTTCCCACACTGCCCCCTACCTGACCGCTGTGATCTCTGCTCTGCTGCAATTTATTTAAACCACTTTTCCACTTGTTGTTTTTTTCCACCCTCACTGTACCTCTGCCGCTCGCTTGCCCACTCACTTACTCGGCTTTTTCTTTTTTTTTTTTTCTCGTGGCAACCTCCCCACATAATTGCAAATTATCGCTTCAGCCATCGTGTCGTGGCCATTTTTGGTTAGCTGACCACTCGTCGCTGGCTCGCTTGCCTTCCCCCTCCGCCTCTCTGGACGGGATTTATGTTCGACTGAGCTGCCCTCAGGTGCCGCATCCTCTAAATTAATGCCATGTGCATGTTTTAATTGCAATTGCTGAGCGCTGCTGAGCTGATTTTCATACCCGGAACCGCACTACCCGGCTCACTTGTCCACACCCCTGCCTAACCCATTGATATTGGCGCCAATAAATTGTTCGCTTCATTTTCCCCCGCACATTCCCACGTGGAGTCCATAATTCGCAGGGGTGTTGAAAAGTCGAATTTGATTATCAGCTGTGTATATATAGGGGGGCCACAGGATATGGCGGAATAGGATAGTGAATATTGGGCAGAGAAGGCTCCGAGGTGGCTTCAATTTATGATATAGCAATGGATTAACTCAACTATGCTGAATGTTCCACAGAATTCCAAAGGGTATTTAGTTAGATTTAATAAGGAATGCTCAAAGATATTGGGAGATTAAGGTAACCAAAATAAAAGAAAGTCATAGAAAAGTTTACCTAATCCTAAATAAATATGATTAAAATTAATAAAATATATACTTTTGTAGAATTAAGTATTTTAAATTTGTTGATACTTATAGAATATATTTTAGGGCAAATATTTATATTTTTAAAATTATTTATTGTGATTCTCTGTTGCTTAACAAATTATTTAAAATTTTTATTGCACAAGCGTATATCTTTTTCTTTCCTTAATAAACCCCTTTAGTTTGATTTTACTTTAATAAATATTATTTTAAAAATATATAAAATATTAAATAACAAAACAAACTCAGTGACCTCCTCCATCCTTCATTCCTTCCTTAAAATTTTATCATTTCCAGCTGCCGCCCACATTTAGAATGCGGTAATTACCGCCTCGAGTCGCGGGCGTAATTTTGTAGCAGCAACAAATACCATAACTACCCGGATTTGACAGTTGCGGCACGAGGCTTGCGGCGGAAGTTGGCTAACCGGCGGCCGGAAGCGGAAATGCGCAAATGCCAAGGCAGCAGCGGCAAATGAAAATGGCTTCTCCCAAGCAGCATTTATTCAGGACAAAGAATTGCCAAAAAATACAACGAAAAATAACGCAAGACATGATGGTGTATGATTAGAGGAATTCTAAAGCTGACGCGTGTTTTAGTTGTCAATTGATTTTGATGCTTGCCAGAAAATATAACGAACAGATTATTCAAGCCCCCTCCGGGCAGCAAAAGCAGCATCAACTGCTCAGCTTTCATTCGCACGAAAGTGATAATGCCAATGGAAAAACATTTGCATGCAAATGCAAAACATAGTCAAAGGCAACTTCCGTTCTCATTTTCGTTGCCTGAATTTTCGCGGGCAGCTCGCCATCACGTACGCAGGAAGTGGAAGTGCGGGGCGGGCGGACGGAGGAGTATAAAACGGAGGCGTGCCTTCGCCTTCGCTTTTAATTTTAATGCGTGCAACACGCTCGCGTTTTCCAAAAATTAAACGTCGGTTTACTTGCCACTCCTGCCCCCTTATCCGCGCGTTTTCCCCCGCACAACTTTCGCCAGACAGAATATTCAGTGTCTTGGTTATTTTTTTGGGTTTTTTCTTTTTTCTTTCTTTTTTTTCTTTTTTTTTTTTGGTCCAAACAAATAGGCGTCGATTAGGCAAATCAACGCATTTGTATGCAGATTATGTGCTGCTGGGAAGGAAAACAGCAAGAAATGGAGAGAAGAGCCAGCAAGCGAGCGAGCGAGCGACTGCTTGTTGTCTCTAATTGCGCCTCAGTCTTTTAGGCGCTCAACTAGGCGTATGCGTGATAAAAACACTGTAAGCAAACCGTTTTGAGCCGACTCTTATGGCCAGATAAAGGCAGCGCTACGCCATACTTGCGGCTGTTCAATGACAGAACCACAGAGTTAAATGGTAAATAAAATTAAATATTAAGATCAAATATATGAGCAATTTAGTTAAAATAGTTTAAATGTAATCAGAAAATTACACAGATGCTTAAAATATACGAGGGTGCTAGAGCAATCACTATGGTTTTGAAATCCTTACAAAAAAAGTTCACAAAACTCTAAAAAAAATATTCTCTATTCAAAAACAAGAAATTTGCACGGATGTCGGTATCTACAAAATACTATTGCATACTTTTAGGCATATTTTAAAGGGATTTCAAAAGCCCAATTATTTTTGGAAGGTTTAATAAAGAATCTTTATTAAGGGTTTTTGAACTTTTCAAAGCTAATAAAGTCAAAGATTTCCTATAATTATATATTACGAGAGTATAAAGAATAGTATAAAAGAAATTAAGTTCAATTTGAATAATTAAAATTATATATTACGAGATTAAAAAGAATATAATAAAAGATATGTAGTTCAGTTTGAATATTTAATCCCTTAAACATATTATTGTAAGTAATTTCTAGATATTTTATTGGAAATGTTACAATAATAAATTCATTTCGCATGAAAACTCCTTTAAAACTTTCTTCTATCAACATTTTCCATCTTTAAACCAAATTTAAACCCTTCACTTACATTTCGAAACCCTCAGAGTAGAATCCTTAAGCAAATAACAATAAGTCAAAATAACTGCTGCAATAAAACGCGAAAATGTCGCACATTTAAAGCTATCCCATGACACTTTCCCTGCGGCATCCTCCCTTGCTCGCCGAGTCCCTGTGCGCCCACATCAAAAGCGAAGCTTGAAAGGCGAAAGATTGTCACACACAGCCCCTCGTGCTATCCCTACTCGCAGCTACTCGTATCTGTATCGCGGGCAAAACATTGTCATGTATCATTACCATTTCAATTCACTTGACTTGACACCCCAAACTTATTCCACTTGCCAGCTGTAATTTCCTGCCTGATGCCGCCTCGTGTTGGCGTTTTAAACAAGAACAAGGATCTGCCTGCTAATTTCGAGCGATTGCTTTACAGCGTTTCAAAATACCACATGCCTAAACTCATCCACCAAGGACCTCCTACCTTCTACCTCCTGCCTCATACCTCCTACCTCCTGGATGTGCCACACCCCTCAACGTGCAACACCACAATCAATACGGGCAACGTTTGTGTGTCCCTTGCCGCGTGTTGAATTTCAATGCATACTTTTAGGCCGTACATCAAAAAAATATTTGTTTGCCATTTCACATCTAACACACACAAGGACAACCCAGCTGTATGTGTGTGTGTGTGTAGGTGCACTGGGGAAAAAGTCGATGTACGTTTATTTAAGGTCTAGTGGCACAAATTACATTTTCTTAAATACATTTCTGTAAATTTAAAATATTAAAAAAGGTGTCTAAAATACGGCATTTTTTAGATGCTTAATTATTAAATTAAATTAGTTTAATATCAAATAGAGCTGAATATTGGCTAAAAATCTGATAATTACCCTTTCAATTAAACATAAATGCATTAGGTAGAATTCAAGAGTTTTCAAATCCCTTTTAAAAAGTGTCTAAAAGCATGCAATAAAATGTTTAAGGTTTATATTTATGCGTTAATTAGGTTTCTTGACGACGTAATAATGTAGCATGGTTTTGGACAACTTGTTAAGGAAATTTAAATGTCTACCGCTCCCCAATAATATTATTTAAACAAAAAATCACTTGTAAATATTACACAGGTACCTTTTCTTTCAGTGCATTTGTGTTAGAATGCTGGGTGTTGTTGTTTTCGGAATTCTAGGACTGCAGGAATCACATGCGTTTGGCATTTGACGCCAGCGAAAGAAAAAACGCTGACGATGACGAGTTTTACACTTTTTTTTTCTTTGCTCCCTTTCAGGACGGCGATTTCTTCGCCTTTTCGACTGCTCGCTGCTGCTGCTGCTGCTGTTATTGCTGCTGTTGTTTTGTTTTATACCACTTGCAAGTGGATTTATTTTGCAATGCCCCAGCGGAATTTTAATGGATCCCTCTCCCGCGAATGCCCTTATTTTTGCCTTTTCCCACGAACGTGTCTTGTCCTCTCTCTGGCACAGACCATAGGAAATGGCCCAAAGACTTTGGCGCCTGCTTAAAATTTCACTCATGTGGCGATGCTGGCGCATTCCTTCGAAAGTCCCTATGTTTTTTTCCCCTTCAATTTTCCACCCCTCAACTCTTGGTAAGGGGCAGGGAGGAGAGGTCACCATTTTACAGTTGGTCGTGTTTGTTTTTGTTAATTCGCCGCGCTGCCGCCATGCTCCTCGTTTTATGTACATTTCACTTGGCCTGTCGCGCGCATAAAATGCGAAATTTAATTAGTCGTGTAGGTAAAAATGACATTTAAAATTATTTCGCCCTCGTTGACAACAACAAGAGCGGAAAAAAAAGAACATAACAAGAAGGGAGGCGGGCGGAAGAACCAAGGGCAGGGTAGGGAAAAATTAAAGAAGGCCATCAATATACCCTAAATTAAAGGAATCCCTAGTTGATGAGGTAATAAAAGTAAGGCGTCTTTATGGCCACAACATAAAACGATGAAGAAAACCTCTAACAATTATTGAAAATAGGAAGAACATTAAGTGAAAATGTTACATTTCTTGAGAGTAAATAAATATAAAAACCAAATAATAAAAAGAAATCAATTACTGATTATTTCCTTAATTAAAGTCTTTATTATATTGAAAATAGGGAAAAAAATGCTGTTTAATATCCTGAGAATAAATAAATATAAAAATCCCATGCTGGAAAGAAATCAAACCACTTATAATTTCAATAATTAAAGCTTAATGACCTCATTTTTCAGAGCATTTATAATTTCCAATTGAAGCTTTTGCTTTTCGCATGTATATTTTCTTTATTTCTCTCTGCATTATGCATGTGTTTATCGCGTTTAATTATGCACATTTATGCGTTAACCCGCCGTGTGTTTATTAATGTATTTATAATAGGGCTTATACATGTTGGCCATAACCAACTATTTGGCTTTCTTAATTCGCTGCGCACATTTTCCCCCGGCAGAGAATAATTACGAGTATCGAAAGCCAACACAGAAATGTATTTGTAAGCTGAAGTATTTATGTAACTTTCTCCGGGTGTTTTTATTTATTTTTTTTTTGTATCCCCAGAACATTTGGAGTAATGCTGTGCGGTGTGACCCCGAGGCGCCCACCAGTAGTGACCTTAACCGCCCGCCTCCCCCTTTTAACCCGTTGCCTCTGCCCACCCCCTCAATCACAATCCGAGTCGCACATTTCCACACATTTCCCCATTTCCATTCCCATCGCACTCATCCACATGTAGTTAAGCTCACCTAAATACATTTTTGCTAGAATAAACAAGCAACCTTGGGTGTTTACCATAAAAAGTAGGTAAACTTGAGTGCAAAAATTGCGTAGCAAATGCGGATGTATGAGTTGAGTTCACCACAAACACACACAACATACACTCACACACACACACAAAATGCACATAAAAATGTGAAAACGAACAACATTAACAAGCGCAGGTTGAGCAGGCGGAGAAGGTCGAAGGGGCGGGGGGATTGCGGCTGCTTTTGGGGCTGGCAAAAACAAGTTCTGGGCTCTGACTGAATGGAAACGAAATAAAAATAACAAGCAACAAGCAAGCTAGCAGTAACATCAAGAGGAGAGCCCCCAAGAAAAGGCAAAATGAACAGAGAACGAGAACACAGGAGCCTCGAAAATAAGGCGAAGAAAAAAAATCAAGTGGGGCGGCAGCAGCAGCTGTGGCTCTGAGGATTGCAACTATAAAAATACTTACCAATTTGATTTTAATTGGAAAAGTATTTGCAGTATGAATAATTAATTATAATGCTAACAGTGTGGGGTGTCTCAGAATTCCTAGGGGTTGCTGGGAAGGATTATACTTTAATCTTTTTAAAACTGAAAGCGACCAGTTCTTTAAATTTCATATTTACATAAATTTTTAGATAATTTTAAGTTATTTGCCTAAATTTCCTTACATCTATGGAGTTAAATATGTGATAAGATACTTTTCTGAGCTTTGCAATACATTTCAAATATTACAATTTTTATATAAAGCTCCTATAAGTTAAGTTTTTAAAAATTTTAGAGCATTCGAAACTGCAGAAATTTTATAAACATTTTTTACCAAAAAACATGACATGAAGAAAGCAAAGACTTGTGTTCAGCAAGAAAAATTAATTTAAAGAAGATAGTTTTATCCTTTTCCCAATTTTATTTGTTTGGAGCTCTTTTTTGTTAAAAACAAATGGTTAAATACGTTACCAAAAACGTATATACATAAAAATTACCAAATAAAATTTGTTTTAATTAGTTTTTCAATCAACTACAATTGTATTATCCAAAAATACCCTGTAAAAAAGTAAAAAAGACCAATACTGCCCTCTCCCCCTCCCCCAAAAAAAAAAAACAGGCTCAAGAGGCTGAGGTTATACACAGTGGTAAGAGTTGGTAAAATAAAAAAAAGGGGTTCCAACTCCTGACGTCGAACACATTACAAGCAAAAGCACTTTTGACAAAAGGAGGCGCCAGCGAAAATAAACAAACAAATGGCAGAAGAAACAAAGACGGACAGACAGAGAGGCTCATGTGCGTGTAAAGGATTTCAAGGACTACAACATTAAGGAGCAAAAAGTATGGCAAGAATTTGTGCATGAACAATGGGCGAGCAGGCAGAGAGAAAAAAAAACAGAGAGAAAAATAAAACACAGAAATCAGCCGAGAAGAACCCAAAACACACAACATCAACTCATTGAAGAGGCGGCTGCTGTCTTCCGAGAGAGCAGGGGGGGAAGGAAAATAAAGGAAAAGGGGAAATCAACAACTGCGCCTCGGATATGAAGTACGCAACCCACACAGACGCAGACCGGATGTCATTAAGGTGTGCGTGTGGCAACACTAAGAGAAAAAGGATCACGGAAAAGGAGCACTAATTTTGGATATATTATAAAGTAGTATTGGGCACAATCTATAACGGATAGAGTGCAGCCAGGATACAATTTTTATATTTCGAGAATAATATTGAATAGGTACTTAAGGAAAAATAAAGTTATTTAAATAAATATGTACATCCAAAACACCATAAATCCGGCTCGAAAGACTAAAAATGCCAAGATTTTCCTAATTTATTTACATTTACAACAATTTTCTTCTCAGTGCTTGAGGTATGGAAATGAACTGCAGTCGGAAAAGCGTGCAACTGAAAATGGCCAAGTGGAATGGCCCCGAGAGGAGAGTGCCAAACAAGGGGACCCGAGCACCAGAAAGAGGACATGGAAAGGGAGCTGAAGAAGGACAGGATCCGTGATGAGCAACGGTAAAGAAAGCAATTTGCCAGGACTCCTGGCAAGCAGGCGGAGGAGAGCCAAGGAAATGTTTAACAACAGGGCAGCTTTAATTCGACAACAACCATCGGGGGTCAATGATGACGGGGCCAAAGGAAAGCACACCGAAATTGTTGTAAAGGATATGCGAATTAACGCACACCGAGAGGGAGAGAGAGAGAGAGAAAGAGGAAGAGGAAAAACAATACGGAAAATATTAAGCCAGAAGATGGAAATCAGAGGTGCAGGAAAAGTTGCAAGTGGATGCAAGGAAAAGTAAATTGCACTCTCTACCACCTTTGATTAAAACTGGATTTTAATTGTACTTTTCTTATATTTTAATTTGAATTTAAAGCCACACAATTGTTAGTTAGAACATTTCTTATTTGCTCTTTTATATCACGGACTTAGCCAAGGCAATTAGAGAGCCCGTAAAGCGTAGGATCTGCAAGGAAAGCATACCAAAAAAATATACATTTAATTAGCCAAAAGTTCACAGAAACGATTTAGCCAAACACACCGATGTTAAGGTTTCCAAGGAAGGTGAAAAGAATGGTATTTTAATGGTGAGCACACGCTGAGCTCGAGCCACCATCAAAAGTGTCATCTTCTGGACTCGAACACTATGTCCATACCAGTGACTGGAAAAGGTAGAGCGAGCCAAGTCGGAGCACTACAGGGAATATATGGAAAATTCTTCATACAAAATATACAAAAAACGCTCCAAATAAATACCGCTTCCATGATGTGAGAACCTCCCAAACAATATAAAAAGATCTCCGTGCCTACAGCGCAGGTGTAGACCACATACACAATAATGCCAAGGCCAGAGAACTGAGGATACAAAACATTATAAATGGGTTACAATTTCAATTAGGAAGTAAGACAACTAACCAATAAAATATCCACCACACTGGTGCCAATAATCAAGCTCGAGGTTACAAAATGAGCCAAAGTTATCTCTACCATAACACCTGATAATCTCTCAGTTAATTCGGCCACCTCATTGTGACGATCCACTAGTCTTTCCATTTTCCGAACTACCCGAGCTTCCTGTTCTTCACTGGGAATCTCTTCAATGTTCTTCACCTCCAGTAAATCTTCAACATCATCCCGTAGACAGAGTAATAAAACAGTGAAATACAAACAGAAACCCAAGAAGAAACCATCGGCTCCTACAAAACAAACCACGGTGATATAGCCATGCCAGTGAACCAGGATATAGGTGATGGGATATAGAGGTAAACGGAGTAGGGGATCAGGGAATCTGGAAAGGAGAATGTGATTACATTTGGAGTAAGGGAATTATATAAAAACTTAGAGCAACTCTCCTTGAAATTAAAATAAAAAACATCCTAGAATAACACAAGATATAAATAAAATTAAATAAAACCCTTTACTTTCCACTCACTTACATCATTTTAAAAGGCGTTTCATATATCCAATCCTTGCCATGAGCTCGTCTCAGGATATTATCCATGAGATGCCTCACCGAGTAGGAAGTACTTGTGCAGAAGCCACAGCACAGCAGTAGAAAGGTCAACCTGGTGGCCAGCGTGTAGAACCTCTTCTTGTAATCCAACTTCCGCTCCGATCGCTGTTGCTCCTCTGTAAGGAATCTCACCCTCTGAATTAGACTCTTCAACTCATCTTTATACCACCAAATGGCAACCATTTTGACCCATGATAAAATGCTAGAGGCCACCGGACACAAGGCATCCAATGCGGTGGCTATATCAATCGGTATGTAGTGAATGCCATAGTAGGCCTCGGCATAGCAGCCATAGGTAAGGATGAAGAAGTTGAAGAAACTCCAGAATTTCACGAATAAAGTACGCTCCTGTTCCGGATAGAATCCAATCAGCGATAATGCAAACTTTGGCACCGCAAAATAATGGCGCTCCATCGGATACGAGGCGGTGAGGAAGCGAGGTAACATCTTGTCCTCCCGACACTTTTCAGTTTATAATCCCGACTGTCCAAAGGCCTTTTATACTCGTCAAATACCCAAAGGACATTCTGTCCGATGTGTGTGTGTGTACACACACAAGGCACTTGAGCAGCATAATTGATGAGCTGGGCGTTGTCCTTGCTCATAGTTCGATAAGTTTTCAAATTGTTAACCCCCAATTAGGCAACGTTTTCATTTGAGGTTTGTGGGGTAAAAAGGGGGGCGTCGCCAGCAAATTGGGCGTGTGCTTGTAATTAAACTTTAGTTTTCGGTAAACGATTTTTAATGACCTCTGCCATGAATTTTATGTGCGTTTAACAGGTACAAACTCAGGGATACCTGGGCTGATACAGGGGCGTAGGCTGGTGTAGAATTTGGTTTTGTATTTTATTAATTATATTTCAATTATAATACATAATTATTTGGCATTGCTAAAGTTATTCTTAAATTGCAGTTAAATTGTATAACTTACTGGAAATGCCTTCATTTCATTTGTGCTATTTATATTTCAGTATTTAAGCAATTATTTAATTTTCCTAAACAGTTTTATATCATATCAAATGTTAAATGTAATATCTCACACAATTTATAAAAGCCAAAACGAACACAATACTTTCCTAATTACTTTTAATAAATATTATTTCAAATGAAAAACCCCTTCTATAATTTATTCTCTTGAAATCGAACCGTTTCACCTGCTAAAATAAATAGGCTCCCCATCAAAGGATATATGTATATATCGACGTACTTTAGGAATCCGCAATTCAGACGCCAGCAAGTGTTGCCTTGGCAACTTGCAGTTTGAATAAATATTTTATAAGCCATCCAACGTCCCCGAGTGTGTGTGTGTTGTGTGTGTGTGTCGACATGTGTGTGATGATTATGCAAACTGCAGTTATTTGGAGAATGCGGGGCAGGCCAATAAATTAATTTAGCTAGATGGCCGACTGGCTGGCTGACTTGCTGCTTGAATGGCTGAATGAAAATTCGATGTGGGGAAAATTTGGGTCGGAGGTGGCGGCCTGGGAGGTAAAACTAACGATGGTGCTGAATGTGCTGGACGGCTAACACTGACACTTTGAGAAAGTAGCTTATATTAAATATATAAATAAATAGGAGAAAGACAATTTAAATTTAATTGTAGTACTAAAAATACCTATTATTCCTCCAAATAATATTTCTTCTATAAATATTTCTTTAATAAACTTTTCCGCTGGAGCTCTAAATATTTTTCCCCAGCGTAGAATTTCTTCTAGCTGGAAAGCCCCTGAAGCCAATACCAAAAGCCGTAGCCGTAGACCAAGCCGTAAACGTTGCCGGAGTCGGAGTAGGACTTGCCACTGACGGAGGCGAGTCTGACCTGGCAACGGACGGACATATAGACAAATGGACGGACGGAGAGGGAACTGGCTCTTTGCATAATTGATGGCTGCAGGTGTATTTGCGCTCAAATGAGGCATGCTAAACACATGCCTTTGACACTTATACACCATGCCGCACACTCACACACTACATCCTAGATCCTGGATATCCTGCCGGGCAACAAGAACAAAAACTAAACTAAACTAAAGCTTTCTATGTTGACAAGGCCACAAAAGAAAAAACGGGAATTCAAACAAACATTTGGAAAAATGTGTAAACAGACGCTAATGTGAGTGTAAAAATTAAATACAAAATCCGGAGAGGATGACAAAAACATAAAAACAACATGAAAAGTGTGCTAAATGTGTTTTAAGAATTTATAAATGGCAGTTATTTATATTGTTATGAATATTTTAATGTTCTTTATATTGAATACTTCATTCAATATCATAAAAAAATCGTTTATAATTAAGTTGTTGATTTTAGAAAAATCTTTTTAATACCTTTAAGATTATTTTGGAGTTATCTAAAGCCTAGAAAGCCCTTAGCAAGTTATATCGATATATAATACTGTATCGATACATCGATCCGATAAATAAATCTAAATTTCAAGGATTCGATATATTTGCGATAAAACCAAATCAATTGTTTCCTTGTTAAAAAGAAATATAACGATTTTACGCAAAATGAAGTTTTAAATTTGTTTTACATATAATCGTAAAAAAATATACAGCAATTAAAAAACACTTATCGAATGATAACGATATTTTAACGTTAGAGACGATATTTTTCTCAAGTTACGATGTTACTTTCTATTATTTTCGATGTGCTATTAAGCGCAATATTTAATTCGATATAACATGTCGCCTTCTCCTCCCTATACATCCCTAAACCAACCCCACCTTGCTACCCACTTAAATATCAACCCTTTTTCGGAAGCAATACGATACGATCTCTCTCGCCAGACGCTGATGGCTTTATTTAGCTTTAAATTTTGTTTAACATCTCTCCTAACAATATCCCACCTTAACACAAAAGGCCTATGTAGGTCCGGGACCCTCAGCCAAAAAGGATCGAAAGCGTCCATTCAAATTGAAAAATTTACGTGGAAAACATGCAAATTTATGCCATAAACACAATGAGTTTAATGTGCGAGCGGAGGAGGACTACCCAAAAAAAAAAAAGCAGAGAGAGTGAGATGGAACTGGTAACTGGGAACTGGGCGCACCTCAACCTGTGTAAACTTATGGCCTGACAGTTTTAACCGCATTCAGGGGACGATTTGTAGGCCACACGGCCAGGCCTAAAAAAAAAAGTGCCCAAAGAGAAGAGAAAAAACAGAAATGCCAGCAGAGAGAAATATATAAAACAGTCCATTTTTTGTGGCAGCCCCTCAGTCCCTCCTTCAATAGGCTTTCCCTATTTTTTTTTTTTTTTTTTTTTCTCTCCGCTCTGACATTTTATTGACAAAATTATTGAACACGTTTTGACCGTGCCGAGCGCACAAATCTAGCCATAGCAGCTATGGCAACATAATGGCGACTCCGCCATAAAGGAGGCCTCTCGCCCATTGTCATAACGCCCCCAGGTCAAAAGGGGGCGTGGCTGGCTGAGTGGTATAATGGCCGAGGTGAGTGGAAGCGGCGCGCGTCAGCCATTGAATTTATATGAATTTATAATTGAAAATTAAACAACTTGCCAAACAGGTCTGCAAATTAGGTGATGCTTGAATGCTCTTGAATGTATTTAGGGGAGTTTATTGGAGAAGTTCTGGTAGAAAAAAAATATTTAAATATTATAATAAATAAGAGAAATTAGTATAAACGTATAGTAGGTCTCGGAGTAAAAAATACGAACATATTTTATATACATGTTCCCTAATTCAGTAAACAAAGAATACACTAATATTACTAAGGCTCCTGTTTTTGTCTTAAAATATATTTTAATATTATTAATTTTTTAAGGAATAAAATTTATTAAGAAATATTACTCCAGGTTTTATATTTTTGTTTCTAAATAAATTGTATACATTTGTATAATTGGTTTTATTTTTTTAACTCATTTATAACATAAATAAGCTTTCAGTGTTTTAAGTCAAATGTTTCTTTGATACAGTTTTTAATCATTTTGAAAAATAATTAAATTATTTAGCAGTACTATCTACATTTTACAGTTCAAAAAAATTCTTCTTGAGTTAGTTTTTCTGTATGTATTTCAAGTTTCATTTTATTTTTTTACTGTTTCTAAGCTATTATAAATTAACGTTAGTGCCAGAAATAATGTAATAATAAATATTGTTTAGACATGATTTTACAATACAAATTATTTAGGGTTCCTCCTTAAATTTAGTGTTTTAAATTAGGGAAACATTTATTTATATTTTAAGGTTAGTAAACCTTTTTATTATATATCTCCCCGCCTCTGAAAACAAATATTAAATTTACCTTTAATGAACATTCAAAACCGAAATCCAGATTTTCAAGAATATCTTTTCAATTCTATTCCGATTATTATACACAAACTCTCTGTTCCAAAATTCCGGCTGATGAATGGCTTATTTAATTCACCCCAAAATGCGTTTTGAGCGCTGAAGAGTAAGCCGAGCACGTTGAGTTCAGTGCAGGTTGCACTCGCGATGCATTTATAATGACAAATGCATTTTTGATAAAACCCGTCGAGCGTCAAGAAGAGCGTGTATATTGTATGCTGTGTATGAGGGTGTGTGCATTAGCATGGTGTTCTGGCTAATTTGTTTGCCCATAGGCAAAAGCGTGTCTGTGTGCTTGTGAGTGTGTATATATTTGTGCGAAAGCGATATGTCAATTTGGAACACTCACTCCCCTATGCACTCCCCCACATACATGACATAGCCATCAAATTTATTATACAACATACAATATATACCGGGCTCCCGTCGAGCAGCCAAAGCCACCCACCCGGCCACTCAGCAGCACCCACCGCCCCGAAATGGCCGCCTTTTGTTCGCCGATAAACTTAATTTGAATAATAAATTACGTTGATATTTAATCAGCGTTGTCCTGCGATAAAATCCAATGGCGGCGGCGTGGCCCCCCAGAGAAGAACGAGAGACCGAGTGTCGTGCAGCTGATAATGGGGATAAGCCTGAGTGAGTGAGTGAGAGGACGAGAGCGTCCTGGCCAGAGTCCTTTGCGGCACGGCCGCGAATCCTTCGCACGCACTGGCCATAAACTGCATGAAGTCATTATCGTTAAGCGGAATTTGTGTTAATCTGATAACAAAATTATGAACAATTAAGTCATTGCATGCGAATTGAAAATTTAAACCGCGTCCAGCGACCCAAAAAGGAGGCGAAACCGAACGTGTGGCTATCTGGAGTGAATTCAAAGTGACATTAATGCCACACTAGGAAAAAAAATTCAGCAATTGGAAAGAGTATGAGATTATGAATAAGTTCAGTTTATTTTGTATTAAAAGATTTTATACGAATTAAAATTATATAAGAACTAATATAGTATTTATTTCAATAGAATCACTATCTTCTATAAAAAAAATATATAACTAGTAAGATGCGTAACGCGCATAATTATCCATATGCTAACAACGTAATTCGCGCCCTTTCTAACGTCTTCGGATGCGGCTGGCTCTAGAGCCCCCTTTGTCTCTCTCTTTTAAGAGAGAATGGTGACTCCAAAAAATAGAAAAATTCATATGACGTTACACATCTTATTCTTTCTTTTTTAGTTATACAAAGAAACATTAAAAGAGGCCCAATATCTATGAAAAGCTGGACTTTCTATACGTTAAATCCATTAATTTAAATTCCAAAAAGGTTTTCCATATTTCAGTTGTGTTTCTTCAGTGCAAAATACACACAGACTTACATGGAATGTTCATGTAAATGAATGACTGTTTGTTTATCCATATATGAGTGTAATAATCATAGACCAAGGGGGCAATGCACTCGGGAAAAAAAACCAAACAAAAAATAAATACAAACAGAAAAAGCAAGCGACGCAGACCCAGCCAGCAGACACAGACTTCGCACAATGAGAGACAAATGCAAATTAAGCCCGTAAACAATGTCGCATATTCATATGGAAGCAGCACCGGCACAAATAAATTGGCCTAAAAATATAATATAAAAAAAAAAAAAAACAGAAAAGGCAAAAGCCACCGACAGCAGCAGCAGCAGCAGCCGCACGGCAACAACAATAAAAGTTGTACATTTCGCTTACATGGCAATTATGTTAAAATATTCAGGCAGAAATGCGATGCGCGGAATGCGAACAGGTGAGCGACATGATGACTGCCAGATGACCTGTATACGTGTGGCAGGAAAATGGAATGGATATGGTTATAATAAAGGAATTACATAAAATGGGGGGAATAGAAAGTGGTACATAATGAAGCATATTCCCCGATATACAACTTATTAAGTGACAATACAAATGAATATGTTAACAATTCTTTGAGCAAATGAGATGTTATGTTTAATTAAGTTTTATTTTAATAATAGAATGCCTTATAAAACGTAGAGAAACCATATATGTTTTTGTAAACCAAAGAAATAAAGGTGAAAATAAAATAATAAATATTAACCAAACAAGCACTCTCTCTCTCTCTATCATAAATTACAAGCCAATTTTCTTTTTAATTTTCTACCAGCGCCATATTGCCAATATACCCCATCTAAATCGAACCAAACATAATACACACACAACACACAATGAATGCTAAAAATGTAGCTTCAATAGCAGCAAACAGAAAGAGCAGAAATCGGCCAAACAAGTGCACAATAAAATCATTAGAAGTCAAGTGCAGCTCCCAGCTCTCAGCTCTCAGCTGGAAAGTATGCTACGAATTATTGTCCCCGTTTTTAAATGAGTGTGTGCGTGCGTGCGTCTGTGTGTTGTGTATGGGCAACATATGTTACGCATGCAGTTTCATTAAATAAATTTAAAAAAACCCATGCATCCCCTGTAATTATGCCATGTTTTAGGAGGTGAAATGGGGAAATTTTGTGGCCGAAAATGGCGCAGCACACGCGGGTTGGGGAAAGCGCAAGGTTGTCAGTTTCAGGACAACAACCAAAACAGGCAAAACAAAACACACAAAACAAAAAAAAAAAGTAACCTAGAGGATCTAAAACCATTAAAAACTAATGAGATTTAAATGCAAATTCCCGTTCTAGTGCGCGTTGGCCCTGGGGGCGTGGCCAGCAGTGGCCCCAACTGTTCTGGGTGGGTGTCTGTGTGTATGCGTGTGTGAATGTTGTGGCAAATGACTAAATTTACATAAAACCATTGTCCCGGCAAACGGCGTGAGAAGCGGTTTACCCCAACAAAACTCTCACCTGTCCGGAAAATTAGTTGCATTTTAAGTGGTGAGAGTTGGGGCGGAACTGTATCTGTTTAATGACAGTTTCAGTTAACTTAGTTAATGATTGGTTGAGGGGAATTTAGAGAGGACTGACAATTATTATAAAATATTGAAAAATATATATTTTAGGGATTTTAAATATTTAATTTGGTTAATATTTCTTTATTATTGATATACTTTATGTGAACAATATCCGTTAATCATTTCGTACAGCACTTATCAGATTCGTGTTCAGCAAACCACAAAAATATATCCCTAAGGCCAGAAAAAACGTCAATTGAACAAAGAAGTCATAAGATTCGTGTTCAGCTAACCAAAATACAATTGGTAATGATTGTATTTCAAATTTCAAAATTGTTCCAGGTTCAATAAAATGTTTATTAGAAAAAACCTCATGTGATGGAGGAAAGCACTCAATAGATTCGTGTTCATCTAAATTGTGTTTTTACAAAGATGCGTAATTCATAAAAATATCAAAGCTACAACAAATTTTAATGTTATTTTCATATAGGATAATTAACATTTAAGAAACTCCCAGTATCTCATAGTCGAAACAATCTCAAGTCCCCATTAAACCCTCATTTTAATATAACTCTTTCAAGTTTCTTTTTTTTTTCTCCCCATTTGCGCCTTCATTGGGTCATTGCGGTCATTTGGGCAAATGTTTGCCAACGACAAGTGGTCATTGTCATTGTTTGCCATTTGGCTATGGACATTCCATGCCCACCGCCCACTCGGTGTTGAGCCCTCCCCAACATCAGTTGCTGAAAATTTAATTCAGCCAAATGAATGAAAAGTGTGAAAATTGTTGAAAGTGGCAATCAAATTTGCATGCCTGTAAATATATAATATAAAATGAGAATGAGTACTAACTTTATTCACCCAGTTTTACTCATCCAACCCCGCTAATTTTTTTGCCTTTTTGTTTTTTTTTGTACCCAGCTAATTGCTTCTAATGAGCAATCCTACAAAGATGACACACAACATTAAAACAACTTTTTCTCGTTTGCTCCCCGTCGCTCTTTGTTGTTGTTGTTGTTGTTGTTTGTCATGTGTCGGCAAAATGTTGACAATGAAAATGATTATGACTGACTGCAAGCTGGGGGTGTGTGTGTGTGTGTGTGTGTGGGTTATATGGGTGTATCCAAGGGGGGCAGCAGCAGCAGTAGCAGGAGCGGGCTTTATAGGGGCACAAGTTGCCAAGGGTTGAGGGAATGAGCCTCGTCGTCGGCTGCTGTTTGAAATTGCTGCGACGTGTAAATGTCGCTAATGTGCCGAGGACACCGACAACGACAATGTGACTTTGGATATAACTGTGGATGCACTGGGGGAAAATCCTTAATCGTTTATAATTAATTCCAAAAAGAAAACGGCTCTACCAAAATGTCATAGAAAAGTCCTCAGATCTTAGTGAAAATGTTTCATTTTCAAAGGCTTACAAAATATATATGAATCCACTAAAAAAACCTATTATTTTCTCTGCCAAAAGATCTCAGAAAAAGGCTTTAAAACATATAAATAAATTTACAAATAAAACATAAAATCCTATACAAAAATACAATATATTTTCACAGATTCTTTGGCTAAAAAAGTTGCTCCAGAATCCCACTTAAAGATAATAATTTTCCGCAGTGCATAAGAATGCCATTCCGTAGCGGCAATGTGAGGAACTGTTGGCCATCATGGCCAGCTGCAGGCAGGTGTTTTGGTAAGCTTTTGGCCTTGTCTAAGCCAATGTCAAAAGCGCTGTCCCCGACAGAGAATCAGAGAATCCGGGAAGCAGAGAATGCCATAGAAAAAGAAAGAGAGAGAGAGAGAGAGAGCTAGAGGGGAACACATTATGGCACACATCGTTGGCCATAAGGTTAAGCTGTTTTCATCATCACACTCCCAATCCCCTCCGCAAAAAAATGGGGAGGCTGCAGCTGTCGCCATCAAAGTCAAAGTGCTGCAAATTAGATTTTTATGTTAATTAAAAAGGTACGCACACCCAAACACACCCATTCTAATAAACATTTTCCCCCGACACACACAGACACATTGAAATCTGATTTTCCTTCTCAGTTTCGGCAAATCAATTGGTTGGAAATTATCTTAATTCGCTTAAGAAAATTCACCAGGCAGCAGACAAATCGATGATTGAGTGAGTGATGCAATGAATGACTGAACGAATGAGCGGAGTTCGAGAGCAAGTCATCAAGTCGGTGGGGGGAGGGGGGGGCGGGGAGAGAGAGAAAGAAAATGTGGAACGAAACAGGTGAAAGGTGAAAGGTGAGCGATTAAATGACAGAGATTCCCAACAGCTTATTGAGAGATTAACCCTTGAGTGAGCGGAAAACTTTTTGGGCGGAAAATTAATAGTTTTCATGGAGCTCAGGGGCGTCGCTATGAAGTCATTGCTGAGAGTAATTTATTAAGTAGCGTGAACTAAGTTTAGCTAAAGTTAAAGAGGTTAATTTATGTACTCAAAAAATATTTCTTAATATTTTCTTTAGGGTCTCCGCCCGAGAAGAACCTACAACAAGAAGCTTATATTTTTCTCTTATGCTTTCGATTTAATGGAAACGGAATGAAGAAATACAAAGCTGAATCGGAGTGCAGCTTGCTTGTACATTGCAGGCAATGCATTGAAGAGAGAGTGAGAAAGAGATCGAAATGAATCAATCATTCCGAAATAATACGTTTGAATTATATAAATATAAATCCATTGAATGGTATTTTATGTTTTTATACCCGAAAAAAAACCGCTTAAATTACTTTAAGTTTCATTTTATCGACTGAATAATATTTAACAAGTAAGAAAAGCTAACTTCGGGCGGAACCGAAGTTTATATACCCTTGCAGATAATTT